>BJCM01093995.1:0-13368 GCA_018326385.1 Flaveria bidentis | reverse complement strand
TCCTTGCACCATCTTGAATACCAAAGATCAAATTGCCAAATTTTCTGAGAAATCAGATGATGGACACTTCATTGGATACTCTTCTCAAGCTAAGGGTTATATAGTATACAATCTCAAAACTAGAATTATTGAGGAGTCAGCCAATGTGACTTTCAATGAACACACACCCTGTGTGGCTGGTTCTTGTCCTGATTGGCTATTTGATCTTGATTTAGTCACTAATTGTTTTAACAAATCTTGTGAGAATGTTTCAGGATCTATAGATATTTTATCCCCAGGAGACCCTGATCCAAGATTTGAACTTGGAAGATCTTCAAGCTATATATCTTCAAGTCCAGTTGTAACTACTTCTGCAAATGAGGTTTCTATCAGCACAAAAATGACAAGTTCAGCTGATACATCTAAGATACCTTCAAATTCCAGCTCAGAGGATCAACAACTAGATAAAGAATCTTTAAATGCAGAAGACAATGGTGGTGGTGATAGTGATCAAAATTTTCTTGATGCTAATAACCACTCCATAGATGAAAACATCAATGATGTCACACACTCACTAGATGAAGTTTCTTTTGATAAGTGTGCTGATGTGGTGGGAGAAACATCAATGCCAGATATAAATTTCTCAAATTTAGATCTCTCTCAGCAACTTTCTGTGATACCTCAACTAAGGATCCACAAGTCACACCCCACCATAAACATCATTGGAGATGTTGACACAGGGGTAAGAACAAGTGGACAAACCCATGAAGCAAATATTTGTCTTCACTCTGGTTTCTTGTCCCAGATAGAGCCAAAGAAAATTGATAAGGCTCTAAAGGATGGAAGTTGGGTTGAAGCTATGCAAGAGGAGCTGCTTCAATTCAAAAGGCAGAAAGTTTGGAACCATTGTCCTCTTCCTCATAGGAAGACTACTATAGGAACCAAATGAGTGTTTAAGAATAAGAATGATGATAGAGGACTTGTCATCAAAAACAAAGCTAGACTAGTTGTTTAAGGGTACACACAAGAAGATAGGAATTGACTACACTAATGTATTTGCTCCTATATCAAGACTAGAAGTTGTTAGGTTATTCTTAGCATTTGTAGCATCCAAGAACTTCAAGGTCTATCAACTTGATGTCAAGTGTGCTTTTCTATATGGGGTGATTGATGAAGAGGTTTATGTCAAACAACCACCTGGTTTTGTAGATCCTAATCATCTTGATTATGTCTGCAAGCTTGACAAAGCTCTTTATAGGCTACACCAAGCACCAAGGAAATGGTATGAGACTCTATCTCAGTATCTCTACAAGCATGGATACAGAAGGGGTACTATATATGGAAATCTCTTCATCAAAGGACAGGTAAATAACTTAACGCTAGTTCAAGTGTATGTAGATGACATCATCTTTGGTTCAACTAATCCAAAGCTCTGCAAAGACTTTGACAAGCTGATGAAAGACAGATTTGAAATGAGTGCCATGGGGGAACTCAATTTTTTTCTAGGAATTCAAGTAAAACAAGTTGAAGATGGCATCTTCATTAGTCAGTCAAAGTATGTTCAAGACATACTCAAAAGATTCAACATGACTAACTATTAGATTTCTATGACACCCATAGCAAGAAATCACTCCCTTGGACCTGATCTTGAGGGGGAGTGTGTGGATGAACACCTTTACAGGGCCATGATTGGGTGTCTTATGTGTCTCACAGCTAGCAGGCTTGATATCATGTTTGCCACATGCATTTGTGCAAGATATCAAGCCAACCTCAAGATGTCTCACCTCATCACTGTCAAGAGGATTCTAAGATACCTCAAAGGTGCCTCAACACTTGGTCTTTGGTATCCCAAGAATTCTGACTTCAATCTGTATGCTTATATAGATAGTGATTATGGTGGTTGCAACATGACTGCAAAGTCTACATCTGGGGGATGTTAGTTTCTTGGTGGAAGGGTTATCTCATGGCAATGCAAGAAACAATCCAATGTCTCTACATCAACTGCTGAAGCTGAATAGATTGTTGTTGCAAGCTGTTGTGCTCAAGTGCTTTGGATTCAGAATCAAATGCTTGACTTTGGATAAAATTTCAAGGAGACTCCTATTCATATAGACAACAACAGTGCTATCTCTATCATAGAGAATCCTATGCAACACTCAAGGACAAAACACATCAATATCAGGTATCATTTAATTAGAAATAACTTTGAAAAGGGATTAATTAAACTAGTCTAAGTTCACACAAATGAACAATATGCTGATCTTTTTATAAAAGCCTTTGATGAAAAGAGATTTAAGTATCTTATGTTAGCTATTGGGATGATTAACTTTGAGCAAGTTTTTCATAAAACTAATTCATATTATTTCTTAAAATCTGTGTGTGCTAAGTTGTCTAGTCTATCACCTTCATAAGCTATTGCTTTCTTTGGATGAGAAGTTTTTGAAGATTTTCTTTAAATTTTTGAAGAATTTTGATCCTTCGGAAGATATATTTTTACCTTCAGAAGAAACGTATGCCTTCAAAACAAATAACTGCCTAAGTATTTTCCTTCGGAAGAAATTTCTGAAATATCTTCCGAAGCATACAACCTCTCTTAGGCACTTATATGTTTTCAAGGATAATTTCCTTTTGAATCAAATTAACTCACGGAAGTTTTGTTCTTTTGAACAAAACATCCAAGTTTTAATTCTCTTCCGAAGCAAAACCTTTCAAAACACTTAGGAAATACTTCCGAAGTCATTTTAGCTTCGGAAGCTTTTTCATTAAAATTTCCGAAGACAATTTACCTTCTGAAGCTTTTTGACTTCCAAGAAAACTACTTTTTGAGAGAAAAAGTAAACTACTTTTTCAGAGGTGGGATCGACATACGGATTTCAAAGTTTATCCTCTTTCATTAACTTTATCTTATATCCTTTTCACATATAAACGTAACGGTTCCCCCTCTTTCTCTCATCTTTATCTTTCCTCCAAACCTAAATTCCAAAATTTTCTCTCTAAAATCGCCTTTGTACATCCTTCCTTCATCTTTAAGCTTTCTCATAATGGCCAACCTTGACCGTAGAAATGACCCAGATTTCTCGATGCAGTTACACATGCAACACAATCAAGTTGCTCTATTAAACTCTAAGAAAGATCCACATTTCTCTTAAGTTTGCCATTTCTTGGCTTTATCCAATTATTTCACCTCCCTTACCATTGATCATACTCTGTATGAGGATCATCTGCTTGAATTTTGGAAAACCTGGCAAGAGGTCGTTATGGATGGGAGAAGGCACTATTTGCCACAGTACAGGGGAGAACAATCTTCATCACTCCGGGTATCATCAACAATCATCTTCAATAGGATGATGAAGAACATGAGGTCTCCTAAAAGAAGCTGTTAACCACTCCTTTGAGCAGATGGGCTATGAGGGAGATTTCTCTGTAAAGACCTTCAGGAAAGGGAAGGTCTCATCCAAGTGGAAATACCTACTTCATGTGGTTATCCATAACTTGTCTAACAAGCATAGAGGATGGGACCAGATTCTTGAGGATCTCTTTTTCATAATGCATGGAATGGTTCAAAGAGTCAAGCTCAGGTATTCTCAATTGGTTTATACTAATGTACTTGTAAACTTGGACTCCTTAGAATACTACATGTTTCCTAGATATGTTCAATACATTATTAACTATGAACTAGGCTCACATTTAAGGGGAACAAGTAATATTCTTAAATTGGGACAGATGAAGCCCGACATCTTTAAAATTTTGAGGAAGCCCACTATAGGCTTCTCAGGGGTAGAAATAGCCCTAGTCCCAAAAATGTTAGAGCTCATTGCTCAAGGTGACAGCCTAGCAACACAAGTTAGTGTTGAACCCACACCTTCTACATCTTAACCCCCACAACAACCACAAATCATCCTCACCTACAAAAGAAAATCCAAACGAACCCCTACTCAAACTATTGAGTCTGTGTAGGCCCCTATATACTCACCCATACAGGAGGAAGTGGATATTGGAGCTTCCACTTCCCCTGAGGAGTAAACCACTCCCATTACTGCAAAGATTAGTGCTAAAGTTCCTCATGCATAGCCTGATGAGCTCACAAGCCCAGTTGCCTTAAGCCTTCACTCTAAGTCTCAACACTCAAGTGAACAACCTACATAGGACAGCTACCATCCCTAGCCTTTAGATTTAAACGAACCTGTTCCTAACCTTGACTTCTATACTGATAAAGACTTAGGTTTTAGTGAGTACCATGACTCTCTCTTCTTTTCCACTTCTCAAAGAGAGATGAGTGCCCTTGAGTCTCCTATGTCTATCCCACATCAGTCACCCATAATTGAGGTGGATACATCTCGAACCTATTCAAGATATCCATATGGAAGAGGCTCTCACTTCTATAAGTGATTACATCATTAAGACCTCAACCAGGGCAACTCAGCCTATTGACACCTCAACTGAGGCTGCCAGTGAGCAGAGGAAATCCAGTAGCCAAGAACCTTAAGCTGGTGGTGAGAGAGAGGAATTTGGTCTAATCATCTCATCCCCCAATGATTCTTCTCATAAAGATGAGGGGAATTTGAGGCTAAAGGTGCAACAACTGTCATAAACATGCACCTATTTGGTCTCCAAGGTCAGTTATTAAAAATCTCAGGTGACTACCTTGCAAAACAGGGTCAATGATCAGCAACTTGAGATTTCTTATCTCAGGGAACAACTAGCTAGGAGACCTTTAAGAAGAGCTCAACCATGAACACAAGAACCTATGAATTTGATTGACCTAACTCCTAGCTCATATATACAAGAAGGTGATGCTACCAAAAAAGGGGAGAAAGTTATTATAGTTACAGAACTTGGGAGTTCTTCAGGGAGTATGGACATTGAGCACTCATCATCCTCACTTGCAATTGTGCATACTCATCAACTTCCTCAAGTTCACATTAATGTGGATTCCATAGACTCCTACATTCAGAGTCTATTTGAGGAAGGTATACCAAGGGCAATGTCATGTCCACTAACTTCAAATCATATTATTGGGTGGATGTATGATGAAAGCAGAAGAGCCCTTATTATTCAAAGAGTTCAAGGGCACCAAGTAGTCTTCAATTTTAAGACCTTGAACTTTTATGAAAGTCTTGATCTTGTTAGCATGCCACTTGTCAACCAAAGCCAATCCAGACATGCTGACAAGCTAGCTCAAAGAATTCAAGACAGAATCACTACAGAGTTCAGCTTCAGAAGGAGACTAAGGCAATTAGACAATATCATTGGTCAACTAGATGTTAAGGCAGACCCTAAGATTAGCTTCATAGGGGAAACCTTGACTAAAGGCCTAGTGGTAGAACCTGATAGCACTGTCTCACCATCAACTGTTGCAAAGGTTCATTCCCTTGATAAGACACCTGCTGGTGAAGGTGCATCTCAACCTCTCTCTAGCCAGAGCTTTGAAGCTACACCAAGCAAAGAAGGACAAAGCTCTCTCCATCATGAGTCACAAAGGTCTATGAGCGACAAAGGGAAAAGAAAAATGACTTCTGAAGAGACTAAGGAGGAGGAGAGAAAGAGAGGAAAAGGAAACTAAGGGGAGAAAGTTCCTCTACTAGGTCTGCAAGACTCATGGAAGCTGCTATCAGGGCTGCCCCCAGGCCAAACACTTAGGATGATGAGTTGAGGGCAGACAGGATCAACTATTTCTAGACCAGGAACTATGATATTGATATATCATCTCCCTCCCCTTAGATGAATTAAATGAACTGACTGACATGGAATTGTCAAAGGAGAGAAAGGAGGTAGAGGATGCAAAGCTACTTCTTCAGATCAAAGAAGAAAGTAAAAAAAGAAAGACTGTACAAGCATGTGTCCACTCTCTCCCTAGTTCAAGAAAGTTGTATACAAGAGGATGTGATTCCATAAGAACCTCAGGTAGACAAAGAAAATGATAGGATCAAAATGATCAACTACCTGAGTGCCACAGGACTCTATCAGGCTGCTGCATTTCTTCCCTTATCCTATGACTACATTGAGTTTGGGTACCTCAAAAAACTTGATCTTGAGATAGTCAAAGAAAGAAAGATCACCAAAAGGAAGTTAAGGGAAGAGGCTGCAAAGTCAAGAGCCATCATCCAGAATAGCATGAAAAAGTCTACTGATAGGTAGAGGATGATGAGATTCTTGAAGCTGTATGAATTCTCTGGAAGGAGACTTGGCCCTATGTCTCTGTCCACTATGGATGAGCATATCAGGGTAATCAACCAGAAGATCAAGAGTGAAGAGCTAATGGACTTACACTCCCCTTCAAGTCAAGCTCAACCTGAAGTGGAGCTTAAGGTTGAACAACCTGAGACAACACAACCTAAACCTCATGCTGAAACTGAGCAAGCTTCATCTTCTGATCCATAGCTAGTCTTCTCAAAGGATCAAAAAGGAGAAAAAGGATGGCTTCCAGACCAATGTCAAAGAAGAAAGAAGCATCCTTCTCCAAACCTCAGGATGAGTCAGAACATCCTGAGGATGTACGATTAGAGGATGCTCCATCATCTCCAATTCAAGTAGCTCCTTTAGCATCAGGAAGACCCATCTTGTCCTGGACATACTCTACAAATCCAGAAAGATGGCATGTCATCAGAGATCAAGGTATTGAGAATGTCTACACATGGCAAGACATGATCAATCTGCCTCATCATGATCTCTTTGACATGAGAAGACACTTTGAGAATCTTAGTGATCCTGATCATCTCATGAATACAGGGATGGTTATCATCATGATGAGGACTGTAAATATCTGAAGTCTTCAAAGTATTTTGGTAGCATCAGCCAAGGGGGAGTTTGTAAGGATTAAATAAAAAGGCTGATGCAACCCAAACACCCAAAGTCTCCCCTGCATGCATGCACAAGTGTACTTAAGTAGAATGCTTCAGAACTTTCACACCAGCAACAGAAAACATTCTAAGTGTGAAATCTTCTGAAGCCAAGACCAATATCTTCCGAAGCCAATGTTGAAGTCTTCCGAAGCTTCAAACACAAAGTCTTCCACAACCAACACTAGAAGACAGATTTCTTCTGAAGACTTTTATAATACATGATTTATCTGATGTACCTTTTACATAAAGTTAGACCCCTTTCTGCTGCAACTTTGATGAGACACCAACTTTATATGAGTTGGTGAAAGGTCCATGCTATGGCATTGAGGTCTTGAGTCTGTAACTTTCTACTTTATCTACTTTACCCTTTTTGTAATATATAGGATGTAAGCTATGGCATGACATAGTCACTAGTCAAAAGGTAATCTGCCTTTTGACTCTACATTTGATTTTGTGGTTGTCTAGTCAATTGTATCTAGCTGGCTTTCAAAGTATAGTCGGTTGTAGAATGTAGTATATGTATCTCAAGTACTTGTAACTTTCTGATATGATTTTATAACATTTATATTAGAACTTGAGAAGCAATATACATCATTCTTGAAAACCAATCACTTTTGTGTTTTTGCTATCTTGTTTTTTCTCACATTTACTTGTGTTCTTAGCATCATTACTAAAAGGTTAACCAGCTCCTTATTTGATCTGTTAAGTGTTCTTAGCAACTCTCCTCATTGTGTAGTTGTTTTGTAAGTGCATACCCTTCACCGGTCCTACAATTAGTCATATGATCTTAGGCAAAAATACAGTGTCAACATACCAAAACATTTGGTTGAAACAAAATTTGGAATCAAATCACAAGACCTTACATTTGCTAATATGGATAAAATTTATGCACCTCACTAGAGGGTACATCCACGAGGAAAAAATTAATCACATCCTTACCAAAAGATTAAATACCTAAACTAATGTTGCATCGTGTATATATCTTTAACTTGGCCCTTGCCACAAAGTTGAGCAGCTTAACTGATGTTGCATCATGAGGTCTAGTTTTCACATATCCTTGCCAAAGGGCTAAACTATGTTCCATTATAAGTCATCATTTAATTTTAAACTTTGCAAAAAGGATTAAGTATAATGGGGTTCGATCTTCACTTAGCCATATTTGTGGTCAAGCAGTTTATTTAATGGCATATCATAAGATTTGTTGTTTTATTATAAATGCCTAAACACCTTAACTCATAAGATAAATCTTTAACTCTATTTCATCAATGCTAAGATATGTCATCTATAGATACATCAACACTACCTCACCTAGTATTCAATCAAGGGATCTGACATGAACCTATAGTTTAGAAATTTAAACACCTAATAGCAAACAAAAACACGTTAGAAATTTTACAACACTAACATTCAACTTCAAATAAATTATTATTTAAATATACTATTACAAACTTAATCATTCCTTGATATATGTTATGGTTGGATCCATGCTTTACTCATAAATAATATTCGATAAGGTTACTCTTTCGCAATGAAACTGGTCTACCACCACTCACTTATTACTTTCAATACTAGTTGGGTAATGATACACCCTAAGAAAGGAGCAATTAAAAATCTGAGAAAAGCTAATAGAAGGTGTAGAGGCATAAAGATACAAGTCAAGCCAAGTAAAAGCATGATTAGGATCACAATCACACCTGACTAGAGAGGATGCATGATGGCATAAGTAGGATTAATACTAATTAAAAAACTCCTTACCATACCTCACCATAGGTAACCATGTCTTGCCTTGATGTATGGTAATTTTCCTACCTTACATAAGGCAAACCTAAGTAAAGAGATTCTACATGACTCCATAACAAGAATCCTAATCAGGATGATGTGCAAGACCATACGGGAAGAAACCTTTACCTAGTTATTGTTAGATCAAGGAATAATAGGTCTAGATATTTTGTATAGGCTTAGCACTTTAATCATCTCCTGTAATAATTTCTTTTGAAACAATTATTTTTGTATGCATTATATATATAGGTTAACCCATAACTGTGTTGATTTATATATGTGATGGCAAGATCAACACATACTTAGTCAAATTTCATAAAAAATTGACTAATTGTAAGAAACATCAACGGATGAACATTTGTGTTCTTCCGCAGATAATCTTCTTACACAAATTGCATCTGAGGATCTTCTATGGAAGAACACTTATGTGTGAATGAAGTCAAGGGACTGTTGAAAGACCAAAGATCTACGGATGAACAACTTGCAGTTCAATGAAGTCTAAGTGAAGACTTCTATGGAAGTAAAAGTTTCTACGAAAGGCAAAACTTCTACAGAAAAGCAACACTTGCATGTACTTCACCAAGTACATCAAGTTAGCAAGTCAATCACAAAGTGATGTCATAAAATCAACTTGTACGGATGACTTAAACTCAATTAGAGAATGTCACATCATAACATTCTATGAGTAACTTTCTTACCTCAATAAGAAAGTTTCTCATTCCAAGAGAAATACTATTACCCTAGCAGTAAATCCTTGAGCTGAAAAATACAATGTATAGGCTCACACTTTTCGACACGATTGAATACCTAACAATACATCGAACAAGATGATCAATCAGTCATAAAATCCTAGCAGTCGCTACATCAATTACACCAAAATCATCAATAGAATCATAAGCAAACATCATTATCAGCAATTAATATTTGATCATTTGTAATCATTAATCAGTGTTCTTTTAATGAAATACTTTTGAATCAAATCGTGTTCATTTATTTATTGCAATTTATTGTTTTGTTCTTCATTATTACTTTCTATTGCATTTGCTATTTCATATTCAAGCAATTGAACAACGATTAGTGATAATTCGGCAATCATTATTCTAATTCAATCTAATATTGATAATTCCTGAATGTGATCCTTGGATTCAAAGGTGGTATCAGAGCACATAGTTTTTAAATGTGAAAAAGTGATGAATTGACATACAAAAAGAGGAAAAACTCTAATGTGAATTGAATTTGGAGCCCATAATAGTCTATCTTTAATCAACATCAAAACATGATAAAATGCCTAGTTGAACACATACTCCTATTTAATTTATGCGACATATTATACTTGCAATCAACACTAGATTCATGTCCTCATTTCATCAAACAAATTTATACAAGAAGATGGTTAGTGTCATAGTATGATCACATTATATGTTTATATATGCTTATACATATTTTTTTATTTTTATTGTTTTCTATAATTTTTCTTATGTTATTTCCATTTTTGTTGGACAGACAAGGGCATTTCATGCTATTCATCTAGTTAAATTTATAATAAATTTATTAGTTTATTGTTAATCATAAATTTAAGGGGAGTTGTTAAGCATGAAATCATGAAATCTAAATAGTCAAAAACAATTAGTCAAATGAAGGACTGGGAACTTGAGCACTAACTTGGTTGTTGGATACATGAGGTTCTTCAAGTTATAATTTTTCTTGCACATATTGTCATGTAAACAGAGTCAATAAGGTCCAAAAGCAACAGATGATTCTAGCATTTTGATAGAATCATACAAACAAACAAGTTTCAAACTGTGAACTTCAGCAGAAGCTACATTGCAAATTTGTACTTCAGCAGATGCTACAGGGCGACACTACAAAACTTGATACACTTAAAATATTACCATTCGTAGATTGGTAACATACGGACGTGCTGATATTTTAAAAGTATAATTTATTTCCATGGATTGGTAACTTATGTAAAATCAAATTATGCTTTATCAAAATTCAGTTCTTTCATTGTTAGGCATCCGCAGATGACCTACAGAAGAACTAGAATTTGCGAAATCAATAAAATTCCACGGAAGGGTAATAAGGAAAGAGGGTCGTACTTCATTTGTTAAAAGAAATTAATAAGTCCGAGGGAGTATAAATGATATTTCTGACTTGTCATTTTTATTCATTTTTAAAACACTTTTTCAGACCTAGAAAATTGTTCAAAAAATGTTAACCCTTCTTTCCGCCAACATTCAAATTACCTTCTTTAAAACATCAAACCATACACTAGACATGATTTGAGATTCAACTCTCGATCATTTTTTACAAGGTGAATCATATCATAAACATCAAAAACCAACATTTTGATTCTTATGTATTAGTAAAACTATTCATATTCTCATGTTTGAAATATTAATTTTGACCAAATTTCTATCATTCTTATATGCAGATGGCAAATAGATTTTTTAAAGAGCAAAATGTATGTGCTTTTCTAAATATCGATAACTTTGTGTCTAAAGGGTGTCGAGACATCATCCGCTATTTAAGAAGATCTAGGTTGTTCTATGCCCTGTTGGTAGAGCCTGTAATCTCCCAACAGCATATTGTCGACTTCTAGAATTCTGTTGTGATAGAAGAAGAAGAGGAAGATGGAGAAAGTGAAGTTATCTATACAGATATTACAAATACTAAGAATTGTTGAGCGGATCATAAGAAGGGTTCTTGAGCTGGGAGAACAAGAGCCAGATCACCTAGATGTATTTGAAAATGAATACATTAAGAAGTTTTTCTACTTGATGGGATATGATGGTGGTTTTGACAAGGGTGAAATCAAGAAAGGAAGACTATGCAAGCCATATTGACTCCTATGTCACACTTATCTGAAATGCATTTCAAATATGAAATAAGGACTAGATAGGTTTTCAAGGCGCATCTCTTCTGGAATCATTGGTATATTTGAAAGAAGAACATAAAACTACTCAAGTATATCTTTGGATGTTTATATGACCAAATAAGAGTCCGAAAAGCTAATAAGATGTTTATGTTTCCAAGGTTCCTCCAACTAATCATTACTGCTTAATTGCCTGACATAGAAAGAGAAGGTGATGTATTTATACAAGCTCACTTGGGAAGATCTATGTTAAACAAAATAAGTGCCAAATATGAAGGAGAGGAAATTCCAATGTTTGCATAGATGGTTGATCCTAACGCTAATATTCCATAAGAGTTGGTGTACGAATATCAACAAGATAGTTTTCTAGCTGCTACTGAACAAGCATCCAACTCTCATCCTCAATCACCCATACACCACCATCATCAATCTCCATAAGTTCAATCATCTACCAATAAGCACACACAACCAATCTCTCCCATTCACCCACAATCACGCATTCATCAACATCCTCCATCACCACTAATTCAATCACCTATAAGTGATCACACATTGCCTATATCCCCTGTCATTAGCAAGCTTTAGTCAATTTTAGTGAGACTGAACTAATGTCACAAGTCATCACTATACCTATATCAATCTCCCAATCTCAAACACTTGTTCACTCAAATAACACTAAACCAGTTTCACCCATCACCGATCTACAACTCTAACAAAAACCTCATCAAGAGCCAGTATTTCCAGCAACTTAATCATCATCAAGCACTGCAAGTGAGTTCCCACTAAACTGATAAACCTTGAGGAAAATGATAATGTTGAGCAGGCTAAGAATAATAAAGAATTATGTATGGATGAGATTAATGAACAAGATCAAGCAGTTAATGAAGAAGGTGAAGGTGAAGCAAATTATGTTGATGTTATTGCTTACCATGTATATGATCTGAGTGATGATGACATTCATGTGAGTAAGAGTTATCTGGTGGTTGAGTATAACAAGTATACGATCAAATCAAACAAAAGGTTAGAAATAATAAGAGAGTTGAAGATAATGATTAAAGAGAAGAAGGAGCTATTAAGCAAATAGGAAGCCTCACTAAAAAGATTAAGAGAGGATGCTTAAACTAACAATAAAGTGATTGATGCACTAAATGAGCTGGTGAGAGAACTTAAAGATTCTGTGAAACTTGAGAAGGATGAAAAGGAGAAGCTGTAAGTAAATATGGAGAAAGCCAATAACTCTTTGAACAATCAATTGGAGATTTTGTAAAGAAAAGATCATGAAACTTGATGAGCTAAAACTGAGAATTCATGCTCTTGAATCAAGTACTCCTCTAACAAAAACAAGAGAATATGCTGAAGCTTCAAAGCCAATCATTCAATACAACAGGAAAAGAAAGTACTTGGGATCATTCAAGAAAGAAGTTATTCAAATTGAAGATTCTCCAAAAAGATCAAAAATTATGTCTTCTGAACACACTCCTTCAGTGGATTTATTTGCTATGAAGTCTATTTCTTATGAAGATAGTCTTTGCCGACTCTTAGCTTTCCAGGCGGGTTGGTGTTCAACCTTCATTCAATAGGGCTATCTATCGAAGGCCCGGCTTAAGACATTGACTTGGGTCTTGCAGCTGCCAACCTTCAAAGTAGGAGTTCGGGATCTTGTCATTTACCATTGAAACTAGCATATTTCCATATCACAGTTTCTTATTCATCTGAAACTTCTCTGTTCTAACAGGGAATCATGCTTGATCTGTTATGTAACACACATTGTATTTGAACATCAGGCGGTGCAGCCAGGACGATTGTCAGTATACTTGTCCACTTAAATCCATACACAGACTTTTGACACAGATTGGTGAATATATAAGGTTATATTATTTCAATCAACATTTG
>BJCM01093985.1:3972-20460 GCA_018326385.1 Flaveria bidentis | reverse complement strand
AGAGTATTTCTGTTGCATGTGTGAAACTTCCAAAGCATTCTTCTTTAGTACTTGTGCAGCACGCATACATGATAAGCTTTGGATGTTTGGGTTGCATCAGCCTCTTCAATAGTCTCTACACCTGACCTTTGAGTGTTTTTGGCAGATAGCCTGGATGACTAAGATAGCACTTTCTTGACAGCTTTGGTCTTTGGTTTACGTGAAGACTTTGAGATTTTTTTGTTGGGTTCACCACCATAGTTGAATTCTTTAGATGCAGTTCTTCCAGCTCCTGAATCCTTTGCACTCTTAATTAGTGCAGTGATATTCTTTTTCACTATAGATTCTTGAGATCTGCCTTCCTTCAGAACTATAACATCTTCTTCTACCTTTAGTGGGAACATCTCAACCTTTTTGGTTACCAGAAATCTAGCCTTTGATTTTTGTGATTCAATCTTTATTTCTTCTTCGGAAGTCATAAGTCTCTTACCTTTGTCAAAGGTAGTAACTTCAGTAAGTCTGACTACCGAAGGTTTTAAAGTTACACCTGATGCCTCACCAGCTGATTTGTGATCATCTGAGGTTCAGTGTAAATAACATGATTCTAAAAGCGATATCTGGATAATTTTTTTCACTCAACAAATGTGGAGGCTTTGTGCTTGTGCCTATTTTATTACCGAGATTCAGAGTAGCTGTGATAATTTTTAGATTTCCCATAGTAAATTCTTCAAACAAACTTTGATTTTTTCTTAAAAATCAAAGTTCTCACGCGAGTCCTTAGAAACTTTTCGCGTGGAAATTTCAACAACTTAAACTGTGTGAAATGTTCAAGTTTTCGCGCCTGTAACAAAATTTGTAACTGCCTCATGCGAATATTCAAGTTTTTGCGTGAGAAGAAGATTTTTGCATGAAAAACAGAAGTTCTCGCCTAAATCAATTTCACCAATTTGGAATTTTTCAGGTTCAATTTTGGTCCAAATTAATTAGATTTTGAGTAATCAATTGTTCAATTCATGAATTAAGTTCAAATTTGATCCTGGTTATCTCTAATTGATTCAATTAAGCTAGTTTAAGCTCAAGAACATCATCAAATTACCAATTATCGAATTTAGCAACTTCATCATCTTCAAACTTGATCAAAATCAACCGATAGGTAGTTTATCTTCTAGAATAAAATTGTCATCGAGAAATAAAAAGAAGCGAGAACTCCAAGATGATGGATAATATTGTCATCGCGCGAAGACTTGAAGTTTCCGCATTAGAACATCTTGATGGTATATATAGATGTTTTTTCTTTGTATTTTATTATGTATGTTCATTTGTAAAGGTACTCTAAGAGTAAGAGAGCAGAGAGGTGTGTGATAGGCCGCCCGAGGGGAGCTCACCTCAGGTGGATCGAGCTTAAACAATGTAAACTCTTTTGGTATTGTGATCCTTTAATTTATTAATATTCGATTGAGTTTGTTTGAAGTTCATTGATATCACACACACACACACATCCGTCTTAATTTAATTATCAAGTGCAACAATATGTGAAATTGATCATGACGAGGACTTTACAGAACAAGTCTTTTACATAGGGGTTTTAGCAGCTTTAGCATCAGTGGCTTGAAATCTTACTAAGATGTCCTAATTATACTTAGATTGATTTATAAAGATTACAACAAAGGTTTTTTTCACTTGTAGCCCTAGAAAGAAAGTGAGTTCTCCCGTTGAACTCATATAAAACTTTAACTTCATGAGAGTTTCAAAGGCTTTGCACAAGCTCTCATTTGTAGAACCAAAGATGATATCATCAACATACAATTTTACCAAGATAATATCTAAATCAACCTTCTTGATGAAGAAAGTTTTGTCTATGGATACCCTGGTGTAATCATTTTTAGGAAAAAGGTTAGAGAGTGTCTCATACAATTTCCTTAGTGCTTGATAAAGACCATAAAGGGATTTATCAAGTTTGCCTACATGATCTAAATACTTGGGGTCTTCAAAGCCTAGAGATTGGCACACATAGACTTCTTCATCAATCTCACCATAGAAGAATGCACTCTAGACATCCATTTGAAACACCTTAAAGTCTTGGAGGCAACAAATGCTAGAAAAAATCTAATTGCCTCAAGCCTGGCCACAGGAGCAAAGACTTCATCATAATCAATCCCTTCTTCTTGTGTGTACCCTTGAACCATAAGTTGAGCTTTGTTATTGATAATTATTCCTCTATCATCTTTCTTGTTCCTATAAACCCATTTGGTCCCTATTACAGTCTTTCCTTTTGGAAGTGCATATAGTTTCCAAATTTTTTTCCAGACAAATTAGAGAAGCTCTTCTTGCATTGCTTTTACTCAGTTGTTATCTCTTAAAGCCTTGTCAACTTTCCTTGGCTCTAGTTGGGAAAGGAAGAATGAAAATAAACATATTTTTGCTTTATTCACCCTGCTTCTTGTCTTGAGACCCACTTCTATATTGCCAATGACATTCTCAACTGGATGCTCTTTATGAACTTTTAGTCTTGGGGTTACTTGGAGTTGTTGAGAAAGATCCAAATTGGAGAAGTTTGTTTCAGGAAGTTTGGCCGATGGGTTTCCTTGTTCATTTTTCGAATTGACTCTATTTTCAACACGTGTCATACTTGAATCATTTTTAGGAGTTTTTCTAGTACCACAATAATCATGAGGATTATAATTTAACTCTTTCACATAGTTCACCTTATCAAAACTTATCTTGCTATTATTTACTTTCCTCGTGCTAGTAATATATCCTCCTTTAGTATCACTACTAAAGGCAACAAATCCATTATCACATGATTCTAGATTCAGCAGTCATGATATGTCACTTGTCATCTGCCAGGAGCATCTAGTATCCATAATCCACAACTTAGTTTTTATAGGTGGATGATCCTGCACATAAACAATTTGGTTAGTGATGAATAGGACCCGAGCTTGTTTAGTCATGGGTCTTCTAGTTTTAAAATGCTTCAAGTCAATAGTAACTACTAAAGGGGTAAGAGTTGGTTTTGGGTCAACTAAAGTTTCAGCAGATGTCTTTGGTTCCCATCCCTTTTGTTTGGCTTTTCCTGATTCTTTGACATCATCATTTATTGTGTGACCATTTGAAGCTTTTGGAGATGATAAAGGGTTCTCCAGCTTCTTACTTTTCTTTTGATCTGCAACTACTACCTTATTCAGCAAATCATTCTTCGGTGTTGAATTTTTCTTGATTTTGGCACTTGAGTGATTTTTCTATTGAATATAGTCTTTTGATAATCGTTTGGTAGTTGTAGACTTCTTGTAGGGTTTGGAATAATTGAAGGAATGGGCTATTGGATTGTATTGACAATCTTTTGCAAGATGATTTTCTTCCACACACATTAGGCATGTGACCTTTATCTTCTAATTTGTTAACTTCAGCATCTTCCTGATCTCCTATAGCTCCTTCTTCATCTTCTTAGTCTTTCCTCCCTTGGTTCAACCCCTCTTCTTATTTTTGTATGATCAACATGAGTGGACAATTCTATTTTTTTTCTTTGGAAGCCTTTTTTATGAATTTCAAATGCTACAGAAATGGATTTTTGAATTATGGTTGTGGTCTCATTTCTAAAGAATCTAAGGTTCCAGCACAACAACTTCTGGTGTGGTTATTCTTGTCATAGTTGTGCTTTGATTGAAGCTTTGTTTCAATAGAAAAATCTGACTTGGCAGATAGCTGATGTGATTCAGAAGATGACTTTTCTTTTACAAGTTTTATCTTTTTAATCACATCTTGCTTTGATTTAGCCTTCAAATCTTCATTCTTTCTATCCTTCTCCTCCTTTCTCTCCTCCTTTTCTTTCTTCTCATGCTCTCCATCTACATCAACTTTTCCATATTTCTCCTCCTTCTCTACTGTCCCAATCCATTCAGCAAATATCTTTGTACATATGGGTTCGGTAGATACTTGCTTCTTTACCTCAAGGTTGCACCTATGGGTATATGTGGGAATGTCTGTCGTTGGAGGTTCCACATAATTATACCCTAAACCTATCTGGGTTTAATACAGCTTTTGGATGTTTTTAGTAAATACAAGTTTTCAAACTTTCCAGTTTGAATATTATATTTATCAGCATAGGTTTAAGCTATGGCTAAATCATCTTGTGTTGATTTTAATTTGCTCAAAAGATCATCAATTCGGGTCTCTAAGTTGGTTTGTTCATGTTTTAGTTCTAAAACAATCTTTTCCAGCTCCATTATTTTATCTTTTTGAGCTTGGTTGGTTTTCCTAAAATTAGTTTTAAGAAGATTTATTGATTCTACATCTTTTATGATATCCAAATTCTACAGCTATTATATCTCTCTAGCTGAATGAAGAGGAAGAACCTTGAGGAGTTGAGTGTTGTTGATGGTTTAATGAGTTTTGAGGAGATGGGTTAGACTTTGGTGTTTTACATTCCTTTGAATAATGTCCTATTGGTTGTAGTTGAAACACTTCACCTTGCTTTTATCAAATCCAGATTCTGATCTTCTCTACTTTAAAATTTTTCTTCCAGTTCTCTGCTGAAACTGTTTGGCCCTGAAGGGTATCATTACTATCTGGTAGTTGATATCCATTTCTTCAAGATCATCTGGATTGATACATTTTAGATCTTCTTTTGAGAGTTGAAAAAAGTTGGTCCGGTCATTGATGAAAGTAGAATTTATGGGATATGATTGTGAAAATGATGGTAAGGCTAGCTAGTTCCATCTGTTGAATGATGGTGATGATTGAGATTTAGCAGCTAGAGATTTCGGATAGGTGATCATAGGTTCTTGATGATTCACCATGGGAGTTTGATAGATTTAGGAGTGGGAGTCATAATGAATTGGTTCATGTATAGGGGGGCATGAGAGCTGGTGATTTTGAGGAGTTTGAATATCAGCTCAGGGAGTCTTCATCTACATCCATATCCATTTAATAAGCACTAAGGATGTCGTATAGCTCCTCAAGACTCATCGTCTTTAGGTTTTCAGTTTTTCTCATAGACATAGTGTAGTCTGAACATGTCTTTGGTAAAGATCTTAAGAACTTCCTGAAAATATCATTATTGTCCATCTTTACTTTAGCTTTATTTAGAGAGTCAAGTAATTCAACATATCTAAGATATGTAGCGGTCATGGTTTCTCCCTTTATGAAACCAAAATTTCGAACATCTGTTTTAAGACATCTCTTTTGTTTTCCTTCATGTCATACGTTCCTTCAAATCTGGCTTTCAAAGCTTCTCACAACTTTTAAGTAGTTTTGAACTTCTTAAAGCCATGCATGATGTTATTGGGTATACTTATTCTGATCAACCATAGAGACTTTGAATCCACATCCATTATCTTTAGATCTTCATGTAAGTACTTTGTAAGATCTTTGGAAATCAAGGCTCCACCTTCACTGGTTGCTTGGACCAAGGGGACATATGGTCCATTCAGAATAAAAAGACACACTCTTATATCTTGATACCTTATGAAATTCTCCATTTGGATTTTCCAGGTATCATAGTCATTTGGAGTAAACATGGGAGGTTCGCCTGAGTACCATTCTCATCAAATGACTAGAAAAGCTTGTCTCTCCTATACAAGTGTGAGTACTTTTATATTAAACAATGAGAATAACTACGTAATGTCCAGATACTACAATAGAATAGGTAATCTGTGTATCGAAGTTAGCAACTACTGTACTATGTTGTCAGTAAAAGGTGACGCAGAACCGTTTAAGGGATGGTCACTAACAACACAACACACGATAAGGAGAGTGTTATAGAACACTTAGAAGGTCAAATAGGGAATTGAAACAATATGGATTGATACTTAGAACACAAGTGAAATTGAGACATAACAAGATCAAACAATACAAGGATATTGGTTTTCAAGAATGTTGTATATTGCTCTCAAGTTCTTTTACAAGTGTTAAAAGCATAAAAAAAGATACAAGGACCTGAGATACTTTATAATGCATCCTATAGCCGGCCATGCTTAGAAAGCTAGCTGGAAACATTTGATCTAGATAACAACAAAATCAAATGTAGAGTAAATAGGCAGATTTCCTTTTGACTGGTGACTATGACATGCCATAACTTAGATCCTATTATATTACAAAATGGATAAAGGTACATAACTTAGAAAGCAATAGATTCAAGACCTCAATGTACAGTTACCAAAAGCATGGACCTTTACACCAACTTGTGTAAGTTGGTGAGTCATCAGAGTTGCAGCGGAAAGTGGTCCAGCTTTATGAAAAGTACATCAGATAAAGCATGTATTAAAAGTCTTTGGAAGAAATCATTTTTCACTTCTTGGCTTCAGAATACTTTGTCTCTGAAGCTTCGAAAGACTTCATTTTTGGCTTGAAAGATGTTGGTCTTGGCTTTGGAAGATTTTACACTTAGAATAATTCTGATGCAGGGTGTAAAACTTCTAAAGTATTTCTACTCTGCACTTAAGTGTATGCATGCAAGAGAGACTTAAAATGTTTTAGGTGCATCAGGCTTACACGAAATCTTACAAACTCCCCTAGGCTGATGCTACCAAAACATTTGAAAACCTTAGATGTTGATAGTCCTCATCATGATCATGACCATACCCTTTTTCATTAGATGGTCAGGATCATTCAGACTTTCAAATTGTCTTATTATCTCAAAGAGATCATGTAGAGGTAGGTTGAACATGTCATGCCATGTGTAGACATCTTCACCACCATAATCTCTGATTACATGCCATCTTTCTCGATTAGTAGTGAAGGTCCAGGATAAGATGGGTCTTTCTGATGCAATAGGAGCTACTTGAATTAGAGTTAATTGAGTTGCCTCTTCATGAACTATCTTATGATGATCTAATTCATCATGAGGCTTGAGTTGGATGACTCTAACTTTTTCTTCTTCGAATTGGGTCTAGAGGCCATCATTTTCATACTCTATGGAAACTTCAACTAAGAAGATTAGCCTTTAACACCATGTTGTCTAGTCTTGTTTTTCTCAGTTGGGTCTACCACTCTCACTGGTTCAAAAGGAGAGGGAGTTTGACCCTGTTATGGATCAGAAGATGAAGCTTGTTGAGGTTCAACAGGAGGTCTAGGTTGTGTTATCTCAATTATTCAACCTTAACCTTGACTTCTTGAGGGGCTTGACTTGGTGGAGAGTGTAAGTCAATAAGCTATCCTCTTTTGATCTTCTGCTTGATTACCCTTATGTGCTCATCCATGGTGGATAGAGACATTGGAATAAGTCTCCTTCTGGAGAATCCAAACAGCTTTAAAAAGCTCACCATCCACTACCTATTAACAGACTTCTTTTGACTCTTTTGGATGATAGCTCTTGACTTGGCTACTTCTTCCCTCATATTTCTCTTTGTAGCCTTTTATTTTTTGAGTACTTGAAGTTCAAGTTGTTTGAGATACTCAAACTCAATATACTCAAAGGACAAGGGAAGAAGTGCAGCTGCATGGTAGAGTCCTGTGGCGGTTAGGTAGCTGATCATATTTTGCTTATTAGCTTCTTTATCTACCTAAGGTTATGGAGTTGCCACAGTCTCTTGCACAAGACTTTCTTGAATTGGGGAGAGGGTAGGAACATGTTTGTACAATCTCTTATGTCATCTTTCTTCTTTGATCTAGAGAAGCAACCTTGCATACTCTACATCCTTCCTCTCTCTAGACATTTCCATGTCTGCCAGTTCATTTAATTCCTCTAAAGGGAGAGAAATCATCTCATCAATATCATAGTTCCTGGTCTGTAAATAAGTAATCCTTACTGCCCTTAACTCATTATCTTGAGTGTTTGGTCTGGGGGCAGCCCTGATTGCAGCTTCCATGAAGCCTAAAGACCCAGTGAAACTTTCTCCTATTAGCTTCCTCTTCCTCTCTCTTTCCTCTTCCTTTCTCTCTCCTCTTCCTCAATCTCCTTAGGAGTCATTATCCTTTTCCCTTTGTTACCCATATACCTTTGTGATTCAGGATGGAAAGAGCTTTGGCCTTCATTGCTTGGAGTAGCTTCCATGCTCTGGCCAGAGAGAGGCTTTGATACGCCTTCACCAGCAGGTGTTTCACTGAGGGGATAGATTATTGAAGTTGTTGATTCCATGACAGTGCTCATAGGTTCTGTCACTGGGCCTTCAGTCAAAGTGTTCCCTTTGAAGCTAATCTTAGGGTCCACCATTACATTCAGTTGACCAATGACATTTCTTGCTTTCATTTTTCTTTTTGCTTTAAACACGTCAGCAATCCAATCTTGAATTCTTTAAGCCATCGTGTCAGCTTGTCTAGATTGGCTTGGATTGGCAAGTGGCATATTGACCAAGTCAAGACCTTCATAGTAGTTTAAGGTCTTAAAGTTAAAGATCTCTTACTTCCCTTGAACCTTTAAAGTATGAGGGCTCTTCTATTAGCATCATACCTCCACCCTAAAATATAATTTGATGATCCTTGAGGTGGGGATGACATAGCCCATGGAATTCCCTCCTTAAATAGACTCTGAATGAGTGAGTTTAGTGAGTCCACATCAATGTGAATTTGAGAAGGTTGTTGAGTATGAACAATTGCAAGTGAAGAAGGTGAGTCCTTAATGTCCATACTCTGTGAAGAACTCCCAGGTTATGTGATTGCTATGACTTTCTCCCCCTTTTGATAGCATCACCCACTTGCACAAGTGAGCTAGGAGTTAGGTCAATCACATCCATAGGTTCTTGTGTTCCTAGATGAGCTCCTCTTAAAGGTCTCCCAGCTAGTTTCTCCTTAAGATAAGATATCTCAAGTTACTGATCATTGACCATGTTTTGTAAGGTAGTCACATGAGATTCCAGACAACTAATAGAGACTAAATAGAAGCATGTTTTGAGACAATTTCTGCACCTTTAGTCTCAAGTTTCCCTTATCTTCATCAAAAGAATCATTGGGGGATGAGAGAATTGAACCAAAGTCTTTTCTCTCACCACCAACATGGTGTTCTTGGCTGCTGGATTTTCCCTGCTCACTGAAAACTTCAAGTGAAGTGTCAATGGGTTGAGTTGCCATGGTTGAGGTCTTAAAGATGTAATCACTTGCAGAAGTGAGAACCTCTTACCTATGGACCTCCTGAACAGGTTCAGGGATATCCACCTTAGTGATGGGTGAATGATGTGGGCTAGACAAGAGAAAGGCAGGAGCACTAGTCTTTCTTTGAGTGGGGGAAGAGTAAAGAGACTCATGGTACTCACTGAATCCAATGCCTTCATCATCATAGAATTCAAGGATAGGGATACGTTGGTTTCGATCTAGAGGTTGGGGATGGTAACTTTCCCTTGAAGGTTGTTCACTAGAGTTTTGAGACTCTGAGTGAAGGCTTAAGGTTGCTTGCGTAATGAGCTCATCAGGCTGAGCATGAGGAACCTCAGCACTGATTGTAATGAAGATGGGAGTTGTTTTCTCCTTAGGAGAAGTGGGTGCTCCAGTGTCCACTTCTTTTTGTATTAGTGATGATATGGGGGCTTGCGCAAGCTGAATAGCTTGAGAAGGGATTCAATTGGATTCTTTGGTAAGTGTGATTTGTGGTTGTCTTTTGGGTTGTGAAGTAGAAGGTGTGGGTTCAACACTAGCTTGTGTTGCTAGGTTGTCACCTTGAGCAATGAGCTCTAACAATTTTTAGGACAAGGGTTGTTTCTACCCCCTAGAAAAACCAATAGTTGGCTTCTTTATAGTCTTAAAGATGCCAGGCTTCATCTGTCCTAATTTAAGAATATTACCTATTACCCTCAACTGTGAGCCCAGTTCACAGTTGAGAATATATTGAACATATCTAGGAAATATATAATACTCTAAGGAGTCCAAATATACAAATAAATTTGTGTAAAATTGAGAGTACCTGAACTTAAGCCCTCGGACCATTTCATGGACTATAAAAGAAAGATCCTCAGGAATCTAGTCCCATCCCCCATGCTTATTGGACAAGTTGTGGATGACCACATGGAGTAGGTACTTCTACTGGGATAAAGCCTTCCATTTCCTGAAGGTCTTTATAGAGAAATCTCCCTCATATCCCATCTGCTCAAAGGAATGATTGACAACTTCCTTTGGAAAAAACAACTCACCTTTTTCATCATCCAGCTTAAGATGGGTGTTGATGATGGCTGGAGTGATGAGGTTTGTTTTCTTTTGCACTATGGTAGAAAGTGTCTTCTCCCCATCCATAATGACCTCTTGGCAAGTCTTCTAGAATTTTAACAACTGATCCTCATAAAGAGGATGATCAAAGGTCAGTAAGGTGAATTAGTTTGAAAAAGAAAGGAAACAACAGACCTCTGAGAAACTTGGATCTTACTTAGAGTCCAACAGAGAAACCTTATTGTGTTGCATGTGGAGGTGCATGGAAAAATTTGGGTTGTTTCTACGGTTGAGGTTAGCCATTTGAGAAAGCTTAGTAGTGAAGAATGATAAGAACAAAGGCGGTTTCTGGGTGAATTTAGGTTTTTAGGAATTGTTCAGATAAAGAAGAGAGTGAAAGAGGGGAGAACCGTTGCGTATATATATGAAATGGATGTGAGATAAAATTAATGAAAGAGGATAAACCATAGAGAATTTTAATCTAAGAAGAATAAAACTTCCAAGACCAACTTACTTTCGGAAGAAAATTGTTCTTCAAAAACATACTATTACTCAGGAGAAATCTAAGCTTCAGAAGATATTTCACAAATTTCTTCCGAGGGTAAATTTACTAAAGTAGGTATTTGTTTTCTAAGACCTAAGTTTCTTCCGAAGGTAAATACATCTCTTCCGAAGAATAAGAAGATCAAAATTTTCAAAAATCTAAGGAATGTAATTTAAAAGGATTTTTCTTCCAGAGGAAAACAAGAGCTTATGAAGATGATAAAATAGATAACTTAGGACACATAGATTTTAAAAATTATATGATTAAGTTTTAAGAAAAGCTACTTAAAGTTAATCATCCCAATAGCTTATACAAAGTACTTAAACCTCTGCTCATTAAAAGCTTTGGTGAACAGATCAGCATATTGTTCATTTGTGTTAACTTTGACTAGTTTGATTAATCCATTTTCAAATATATCTCTAATAAAATGATGCTTGATATTGATGTGTTTTGTTCTTGAGTGTTGTAAAAGATTTTTTATAATAAAGATAGCACTATAGTTATCTATGTGGATGGGAGTCTCCTTGAAGTTGAATCAATAGTCCAACATCTGATTTTGAATCCAAAGTAGTTGAGTACAGCAGCTTGCAGCAGCAATGTATTCATCTTTAGTAGTTTATGCAGACACACGGGATTGTTTCTTGCATTACCAATAGACTATTCTTCCACCAAGGAATTGACAACCCTCTGATGTAGACATTGCAGTCATGTTGCATCCACCATAGTCACTATCTGTATATGCATATAGATTGAATTCAGATTTCTTTGAATACCAAAGGCCAAGTGTTGGAGCACCTTTGAGATATCTTATAATTCTTTTAGTGGTAACTAGGTGTGACATCTTGAGGTTTGTTTGATATCTTGCACAAACACATGTGGCAAACATGATATCAGGCCTGCTAGCAGTGACGTACATAAGAGACCAAATCATAGCCCTGTAAAGATGTTCATCCACACACTCCCCCTCAAGATCAGGTCCAAGGGAGTGATTTCTGGCTATAGATGTCTTAGAAACCGTACAGTCAGTCATGTTGAATCTTGTAAGTATGTCTTGTACATAATTTGACTAACTTATGAAGATGCCACTGTCAACTTGCTTCACTTTGATTCCTAGAAAGAAATTGAGTTCCCCCATGACACTCATTTCAAATATATCCTTCATCAACTTCTCAAAGTCTTTGTAGAGCTTTGGATTAGTTAACCCGAAGATAATTTCACCTACATATATTTGAACTAGAATTAAGACATTTCTTGTTCCTTTGATGAAGAGAGTTCCATCTATAGTACCCTTTTTTGTATCCATGCTGATAGAGATACTAAGATAGAGTCTCATACCACTTTCTTAGAGCTTGGTGTAGCCCATATAGAGCTTTGTCAAGCCTATAGACATAATTAGGATGATCAAGGTCTGCAAAACCATGTGGTTGTTTGACATGCACCTCTTTATCAATCACCCCATTAAGAAAAGCACACTTGACAAAGCTGGTAGACTTTGAAATCCTTGGATGTAATAAAAGCTAAGAATATTCTAACAGCTTTAAGTCTTGCCACAGGAGCAAAGACATATGTGTAGTCAATTCCTTCTTCTTATGTGTATCCTTGAAGAACTAGTCTTGCCTTATTCTTGATGACAAGTCCTTTATCACCTTTTTTATTCCTACACATCCATTTGGTTCCTATAGTAGTCTTCCCTTGAGGAAGAGGAGATAGGTTCCAAACCTTTTATCTTTTGAATTGAAGCAACACCTCTTGTATAGCTTCAACCCAACTTTCATCCTTTAAAGCCTCATCAACTTTCTTTGGCTCTATTTGGGATAAGAAACAAGAGTGAAGACAAATAGTTGCTTCATGGGTTTGCCCTCTTGTTTTCACCCCTGAGTCAACATCTCCAATGATGTTTGTGGTGGGGTGAGACTTGTGGATCCTTAGTTGAGGGATCATAGCAACTTTCTTGGAGAGATCTAAATTAGAGAAATTTAGATCTGGTAATTGTGATTCACCCACCACATCAGCACACTTATCAAGAGAAACTTGATCCAATAAGTGTGTGAAATCATTGATGTTGTCTTCAATGAAGTGGTTGTCAGCATCAAAAAATTCTTAATCACTTTCACCACCACAGGATCTCCTACATTTGAATCTTCTTCATTTGATTTTTGTGCCTCTAAGGTGGAATTTAAAGGCACCTCAAATGTATCACCTGAATTTGTCATTGTTATGCTGATAGGGGCTCCATTTGATGGGTTAGTTACAATTGGAGCTGAAGTAATGTAGCTTGGTGGTCTTCTTAGCTCAAAATTTGGGTTAGGATCACCTGCTGATAGTATATCTATAGATCCTGAAACTTTCTCACAAGATTTGTTAAAATAGTTGGTAACTAAATCAATATCAAATAGCCTATCAGGACCAGAATCTTTCACACTGGGAGTGTGCTCATTCAAAGTCACATTGGCTGACTCCTCAACTACTCTAGTTCTGAGATTGTATACTCTATAAGCCTTGGCTTGGGAAGAGTATCCAATAAAGTGTCCATCATGTGATTTCTCATCAAAATTGGTAATTTGATCTTTGGTATTTAAGATGGTGCAAGGACATCCAAATGATCTGAGAAAACCAATGAAAGGTTTCCTCTTATGCAAAATTTTATAAGGAGTCTTACCATGTGTCTTAACTACTAAAACTCTATTTTGCACATTGCAAAAAGTATTCACTACCTCTGCCCAAAGGGTGATAGGCAGTTTAGAGTTAGACAACATAGTTCTTGCAACTTCAATTAGTGTCATGTTTCTCCTATCAGCAACACCATTTAGTTCTTGAATTTAGTTCCTTGATCACACCTTATGGTTTTAATCTTGTTATCATATTGATTCTCAATCTTTAAGATGAAATTCTTTGAAATCATAGGGGTCTCATCCTTAGTTTTAAGAAAGAAGAACCAAGTGAATCTTGTAAGGTCATCTATGATCACCAAACAGTAAGAGGTCCTTCCTAGACTCATTACACTATCGGGGCCAAAGATATTCATATGTAATAAGTTTAGGGGAGTAGTGATGGAGTTTTTTTGGCATGTGAGATACCTTGTGTTTCTTCCCTTTGAGGCATGCCACATAGTGGTCATCATTTGTAAACTTTTTCTTTAGTATTCCAATTACCTAATCATTCTGAATTAATGTTTTTAAAGTTTACATGGCACATACTTTTATGCCAAAGAAAAGACTCATCACTATTGGCTTTAGATAAAAAGCATGAAACTTCTTTCCTAGGGCCTCTGAGTAAGATATGCTCATGAGGAATGCCACCCCGGGCCTGAGAGCAATGCACTTATTCTCAGTAAAAAGCATGTTATGACTAAGAGCACAAAATTAAGATACAGTCAAAAGATTGTATCCAAGCTCCTTGACAAAGGTTACCTTCTTAATGTTAAGCTTACCATGTGTGACTCTTCCCCTTATAGTTATGTAACCTCCAGCATCTCCCCTAAAAGTAACTGGTCCTCCATCAATTTTCTCAAAATGTTTGAGTAGTGACCCATTGCCTATTATGTGCCTGGAACAGTCAATATCAATGATTCACACATTCTTGTTTCTCTTGAGTTATTCCTGCACAAAAGAGATAGTTAGTTTCATTTGGAAACCCAAACCTTATTGGTCTTGGGCTCATCAAAAGAAGTTGAGAACAATGCAACAGTAATTGATCCTATTGTCATGTTTTGAGGATCAATTTCTGATATTGATGAAGAACTTTTAGTCACTTGATCTTTGTTTGTCTTCCATACCACCTTTGAATCTTAGACTTGACCTTTAACACTTTGGAAGTTTTGAGGAGCTATCTCACTAGATCCCAGTCCCTGCTTATTCTGATAACAAAATTTTGCATGCAAGGATGAGGATATAATGTTCTTGAAAGTCTCTTCTTCAAGAACATATTTTTTCCCTGGCTTTGCTGATCACAAGCTCAGTCTGGCATTCAATCAACTTAGTTATGAGATCTTTGATCTGAGTCTTGTAGTTATTGTGTTCATGTTTAAGAGTTGAAGTGTTTTCTCTAAGTCTTCTATCTTTAGTTTATAATCATTTTTAGCTCTTTTGAAATCAGATTTTAAGATATTTAAAGACTCGAGATCAGATTTCTTCTCTAAGTTGTAGGACATGTATCTATTAACTTTAGCAATACAATCAGGTGAACGGAGATGTTCCAATACCTTGGCTTGGTCATGGTCCGCCTTAAGTGCTTGGTTTGGAGATGCATCTTTCACCTGAAAGCTTCAATCAAAGGATCCTTCTTCAATAGAAACTGTAGCTTGATGTTTTGGCTTCTTATTTTGGTTGGCTCTCTTAGTGTAGTTTGGCTTGGCTTGTGTTTGGCCACCATTTGTCCTTGGTGCCTTACACTCCCTTGTAAAGTGACCCATCTGATTACAGTCGTAACACTTTACTTTACTTTTGTCCATCCCAAATTTTCCACTAGCTTCATTTCTTGGAAACTGGAAACAATATGGTTTGATACTTAGAACACAAGCAAAATGTGAGGTTTAATTACTCTTTTTGTCTCTTGGTTGATCAAAATATAGTATTTGGAAAGAAATTTCACAATATGTCAAATTAAGGTTTGAATCATTACTCATGCCCCAAAAAGACCTTAAATTATCAAGATGCAAGAATTAAGAGAGAATAAAGGTCGTATTAAAAATGAAACTTGGATGTTGAAGAAATATTTTGATGGTATGGATTTTTATTCACTTTTTTGATAAAGTTAATTTTCATGTTTAGTTAGTACAACAAAATCCACAAAGGAGATAACAAATTTTACAAATTTTTGTAACACTAAGGTTGTTTATATATTAATACCTACATACATACACTCATACACAGTAGATGGTCCTGTGGTAATATAGACTCGTGGATGAAATAACACTCACAACCTATTGGGAAGCTTGGATGGTTTGCTAATCAAATGATAAATATAGAAGATGCGGTTTAGTAACCTTTTAATTTTAAAGAGTGACAACACTAAAAGTATTTGTTCGGGTGTGAATCTCTGACACGACCCGAAACATGACAAAAACCTAACACTAAAATTCGTGGGTTTAGGTTTACTATAAAGGGTGCGGGTCAGGTTCAGGTCGCACTTGTAAACCCTCTTAGCTAAATAGGTTGGGTTCGAGTACAACACGAATGGTTAGCAGGATGAACAGTTTGACACATTTTTTATTTATTTTAGCTTTTTTGTATATATATTGTGCGATAAATTAATTTTCTTATATGTTTTATTTCTAATTTTAGAACTTCAAATAGAAATTGGCATAAAATTTCACGAATAAAATACAATTGTTTAATATTAATTGGTATTTTTTGTATAAAATAGTTATTTTAAAGCATTAATATGTGAAAAATAAATAAAAACTTAAAAATTTGGGTCAATCAGGTCGTGTTAATCTGTAAACTTTTGTGTCGTGTTCGGGTTCATGTACAAATTTTGGGTTCGGATTGAGTTGGACCTGACAACCTTAGAACACGACCCATTTAACAACCTTACATATGGGTTATGATAGGTTTATATTCAACTGCATAGTGTTATTATTTTACAATTATACTTATGTCCGTTGGACTAAATAATTATTTAAACAAAAAAAGTGGCACCACATCCGATGAGCATAACATCCACGTAATAGTGGGTTGGTTTCAATAAAGGTAACTTTGTAAAATAATAATTAAATTTTATGATTGTTTTAATTAGTTTATTCATATTTTTTGGTTCAATCAGGTCATTAAAGTTTACTTTGATATTCTAATCCTATCTCTTTAACCTAAATAGCAAGATTGTAATCCCTTTAGGTTATTAATGAATTACAAAATATTTTTAAAAATGACATGTTTAAAGTTTTAACAATATTTATA
>BJCM01093984.1:0-15609 GCA_018326385.1 Flaveria bidentis | reverse complement strand
GGTATTTATAGGTTAGGGTTTCTCATTCGTGCGACTGAACCATTAGCATGGTTCAGTCATGCAATTGAGCCATGCGGTTGATCCATTCGCACGACTGAGCGTTCAGTCGTGCGACTGAGTCAATCTCATGTTCCAATCATGCGACTGATCCAGTCTCCTGGTTCAGTCGTGCGACTGGTTCATTAGCATGACGTGATTCATGCATATGGTCCATTAGCATGGGCTATTCGCATGAAAACTTCACACAATTAAGTTTAACCATATTTTTTAATCATTATTAACTAAGAACTATGTAAACAACCACAAACCTATATAGTTAGTTTAATAAGCGTTAACCTACTAATCAATGAAATAATAAACATTATAAGCACAACCACACATTATATTTCATTAAGTACCCATTCTATTACATATGCGTAAGACAATAAAGATATTTTACATTAAGCTCATAAACTAGGTACACATGTATCTATAGTGTGTTGATCAAAACTTACTAAAAGTAGAAACTTTTATATATGGTGATTGGGAATTTTGATGATTTAGTGATGATTATCATGTTAGAATGAATGCTATGAACTTGATTAGGTATAAGGTTGATGAATTTATCAATGAATTGGATGTTAGATTGCTTTTGGGTGTTATTTTCCCAAAAAGGAAACTTTATTTTTTAAGAACATTGGATATGATAATATGGACATGCTTATGATGATCTAATGTTGTATGATGACCTTGGTAGAACTTGGGTTTATGATGTGATGCGCATGGATAATTTGTATGATATTCATGTATGTTAAGTTGATATGAATGATTAAACAATATTTCAACTAATATGTCACCAACGGGTCAAGTAGGTTAAGTATGTCTTGTTTTCTAAACTTTGGGTCAATGTGTTTATTGAGCATCTAGGGTTGTTAAGCTTTATATGTACACGTACTTATGTACTTGCGTGTTCTAGGTAACTTTTCAAGGGTTGTCTTTCCATCTATCATCAGTTCTTATTTATCATTGTCTTGGCACATCAGGGTGAGTTCATGCCCTACTATTTTATAAATTTCTAGGGGAGGTAGCATACTTTTTCACAAACTCTATATTAATATTGTAAGTTGTGTATGGTTTAACATAGTGCATTATACCTTGAAAGTCATCACACTTTCGGATCGTTAATAATGGCAACTAGCAGGAAATCTTGGGTAGTACTACTAGGTTTGACAAGCCCCACCTATGCAACTCGATGTCAAACGAGTGAAATATTGTCCTAAACACAAATACCGTCACGATCTGGTAAGTCGTGACACGAGGCAACAAACACAACAAAGACAACTTCGATCGTGAAATCACTATGGTTATTACTTGTGAATATAGAATAGCTATCTATTTCAGTACACTTCTTATGTTTTACAATTATTATTGTTATGTTCAACGCAAACTCTTGAACCCACCAACCATTGTGTTGACATTTTTAGTATGTTATTCTCAAGTCGTTAACTCAGGTTGTCATTAAGAGCACATCATGGATCCAACATGCATTTTAAGACTTTATTTCAAGTCATAACACTTGGATATATTTGTGTGTTTTAAATATTGGGTTAACGCGTGTTTTGCCAAGTCTTGCATTTATATACTCTAGTTGTCTTATTTACAAAATGTTTTTGCATAGTTTTAAAGTTTTAACTCTGGTTGCTTTTATTTTAAATATGACATATAGTGTCGTTCTGATTAACTAGTGACTGTGATTCTAGTTTTTTCACATTCCTCGCGGTAAAACTCCACACGTGGATTTTGAGAGTGTGACAATTGAATTTCCTCCAAAAACCTTCATTTAATTTTGTACTATCAATTAGACAAACAACTTAATCATTGATGGGAAGTTTCGTGAAACACTACATTTCCTTCAAAAACAAGAAAAGGTTTCATAAATAAAATATTTCATATTTTTCTTCTAAATAACATAAAAAACATTAATGATAGATGAACTAACTTAAACAAATTAATGACTTAAACGTTGCAAAACATAACAAAATAAAATCTTATAATTAGATGTCTCATATACTTTAAAACTAAACGTATAACTAATAATTCACATGCAAGGAAAATTGTAAACATTCAACTAATTTGTATCATTAAGAAAATCACCTATATCCATATGACTTGTTTAATAAGAAAATCATTAGCATCCATATGAGCTGTATCATTAAGGTCTTATGACTATCAAGGATATCAATATTATCATTATCATATGTGAAATTTGTCTCTATCATTTTTTTCTTTTCCTTTGATGAATTGTTGCTATAGCTCCACCAAATTAGGTGTACGCCATGTACATGCCTAATGATTATCACTTCCACAACAATAACATGTTCTTCTTGGGGTTCTAGTTTTAGTTTTATTCTGTTCATCCTTAAATTTATTTCCAGTGTCATGGGATTTATAACGTATGCTTGTGTTCTTAAATTGAACATCATGATAATTTCCTTGACTATTTCCACGTCCACAACACAACTATTACCACAACCACAACCATATTTATGACCACATCCACGACTTCGACTTCGGTCATTATATGTCGCGACATTCACTTCTGGGAATGGGGTGTCAGATGGATCTCAGGATTTTTCATTAGTAGCTCTTTGCTACCGGTAAACATCATATTAGGTCATTATATTTAGTGAAACTCTGTTCATGACATTGTTGTTATAACAATATATTTTATGGGTGAAAAGTAGATAATGATTTTTCCATAATCTCCTTATCGATAATATTTTCACTACGTATAATCAATTGTGAGGTGATTACAAACATAACCAAATTATACTCGCTTATAGATTTGAAGTCTTGAAACCTTGGCTGAGCCATTCATAATGAGCTCTTGGCAATAAAACTATTTTTTTATTGTCATATCTTTCCTTTAATTTAGTCTTCCGACAAATGTATCTTAAATTGTGAGGTACTCAATTTTTAAAGCCTTATACGATGGCGTAAAAATTTAATTGTCTTTGCTTTATCTTGGTTAGTTGTTTTATTTCCTTCTTTGATGGTATCACTAAAATTAGTAGCATTCAATTGTATTCCGGCATTCAACACCCATGCCAAATAGTTTTTTTCTGCTAATATCTAAAGCCACAAATTCAAGTGTTGTTACAATATTTCACATGATGAACTATATTATAACAAAACATATGAATTAATATGAGTAACTCAAGTTATAAAAAATAAATTACATATGAATACTAAATACATTGATAATAATACAATGCTAAAAGATATCATAACCAAAAACCAAATTTTATCTAATATTGAATTATTAATTCATTATTATTAACATTTCTTCATAAGTTTATTATATTTATCATAACTTCACATTTAACAAAATAATTAATGATAACATCACAACTTGTGAAAATATAAAACATAATTATAGAGATAATGCATTGTCATTATGTGTTACGAAAGTTATAAAAAAAGTAGCAAACCACAAAAGTATAATATCAATTTTTAAAAAAAATATGAGCATTAAATATTAGGTCAAAAGAATGATACAATAGGTTAATAAGACAAATATTAATATCAATAATACAATTATATGATATTTTAATGAATAGCATAACTCATTTTTAATATGATTAACAATATCATAATGAGTAAAAGAAATATAAACATATGTGAATTTTGGCCGTTAAATTTATTAATCTCTATTAAGTATTAGGGATACATTAAGAAATAAGCATTTTCATATAAAGTATGTGTCCAATATATATCCATTTGTTAAATTTTGATTATAAAACAATAATTATTGATATGAATTTCTAACGTAACCAAACTTATATGAATTACAATATGGTCTTTTGTAGAAATAATATGACACCAAATTTTTATTAAACACCACTAACATACCAGTTAATTTGATCCAACTCTAAAAGCGATTTTTCTGCTGATAAGACGTTGAAACAACACATTTTAGCAATAGAGAAAATAGTGAAGAATAAGAGAATGAGAGAACGGGAGAACGTTTTCTTGTGTATTTTTCTTAACAAACTAACCATATATATTTATTGGTTGTTAGGTTAGATAAGACTTGTACAATCAAAACAACACTTAAAAGAATTTTGGTACAACTAAAGAAAGGCTTTTGAAGACAAATCTGCCCCTCCGAAGCCATGTTGAAGAACTTTCGAAGATTGAATGAGAATAACTACCGAAAAGAAACTCAGTCTTCTCAGAAGAAGTAATTCATCTTCCGAAGACAAACACTTAAAAGTTTCAAAACAAGGATTTCCGAAGTATAAAGTTATGAAGACCTGCAGAAGTCTTAGAAGAAGTTGATTCATCCGAAGTATAAATGGCTTCGGAAGAGCTCATTCTTCCAAAGCCAGTTAATCTTCGAAAGAACTAACTATGAACCAGTCGACATAAGTATGTTATGTCTAAAAACCATTGCCACCTCTGAGATACTGCATCACGCTTTCCAATGTAGTTAGTCATACTTTATTTCACTGTTCACCTTTTATCAGTTAGTATAGTTACCACGTTTAGTTGATGACAAAAGGTAAGTCATAGACCTGACATGACTACCTAGTCTAGGATAAAAAATTTTTAGATACCTTACTTCTATAAATGTAGTATTTTTCTAGTAGTAAGTTCTAGCTGGTAATCTAAGTATACCCAGTTGTTGATAGAAGTATATATAATTTCTCTTTATAACTCAGTTATTATGCTTGTAAGAGTCTTGCAAACTTTGAGTTGAAAGTAATATATACAAGAATCTTGAAAAAAACATTTCTTGTGCTCATTAACTTAGAATATTATTATTAAGTCATTCAAAGATTCTGCATCATCATCCGAATGTGTTTGAGTGTGTTTGAGTGTTAAACCTTGTATTGAGTGACCATAATCGTTCTAGCAATTGATGTCAGAGCTTTTTAGGCTCTTGGTTATGAGATCTAACCATACCAAATCACCTTATTTCTTCCTTCATTATTTCACTACACTCAAAAATGGCCATCAACCATAAATCCCCTGAGTCAAAAATAGGAACCATGACTAAGGCTCCAATTATCACCCTTGATAATTTAAGATCTTGGTGCAAAAGAATTGAAGATTTCATTAAGTATCAAGACAAAAAAATGTGGAGATCTATCACCGACGGTCCTTACAACCCTAAGGTCGAGTCACCAGCTGGTAATGGTGTTATGATAGAGAAAGTTGTTGAAAACTATTCTGATGAAGAGATCAAGAAGATGGATATCGATAGTGAAGCCATAATAGTACTGCTCATAGCCATACCAAACTCCATAATGCTAGGCTTTGAAAGCTGTCAAACTACCAAATAACTATTTAATGCTTTAATATTATGGTACTTTGGTTCCATTGAATCCAAAGAATCGAGGAGAGATACCCTGAAGCAACAGTTTGAAACTTCACTCGTATTGCTAGAGAGACCCTAAGCCAGCAATCCCTCATGTATATGGACCTAATCTCCTCACTTCAGTCTGTGGGAGTGACTCCTAAGAAGAGAGATATTGTAAGGAAGTTCATGGGTGCACTTCCTCATGAATGGACTTTCTATTGTGTATCTATCAAGAGAATAAAAAATCTCAACACTCTCACCATGACCGAACTGTATGGCATCCTTGATGGATACCGCATGGAGATGGAAACTTAGAGAGGCCCCCAGATTAGCAGAACTTCTAGCCTTCCTGCTAGCAATGCATTACTTGTTGCTAAAATCCCAAGAACTCATCAGCCCCAACTATACCTAAATTACCCCTAATAACCATCTTCTTCCTCTGGGCCTTACATTACTTTTCCTAAGACACCCAGGTCTCAACAAGCTCAACAAAGTCCCTTTTAGGATAATTGTACCTTTGTCTCAGGAAATGGGCACTCCAGTGACTTTAATTTTTGCTTTGATTTGGCTCTTTAAACCAATAGAGTAAATAAGTTTTTTAAAAGAACAGGAAGGCAGTTTCCTTAGAACCCAACCAATAGTGGATTTAGGTTAAAAAATCAAAGGCCAAGTGCTATAACTTCATCCAACTTGTGGATTTTTTGCAAGGAAATGCAAAGCTCCAAAGTCCAACCCCGGAGCCACTAAAGCCTCCCAACATCTTGCCACTCCAAAGGCTGTTGCAAAGCCAACTAAATGACAAAAAGTTTTTGTTGCTCAAGAAGTTAACTGGAGCTTTATAGTGCAGGATTTAACTCCAGCTCAAGCTCTCATGACTAGAACAAAAGATAATCAGGTATATGAAAATCTTTGTACCCTAACATGTACAGCAAAGGTTAAACTTTATCATGGTTGCAACATGGAGATTAGATCTGATATTAAGTCTTTGGACATACTAAAATCTAGTTTTAAGAAAGTAGAATCTGACTATAAATTAAAAATTGAAGAGTCAGAGAAAATTGTTTCTTCATTGAAACATGAACACTCAAATGACAAAGCAAAAATGAAGGATTTGATTTCCAAGTTGACTGTGGCTCAAGCCCAACTAATAATAGCTGAGGCTAAAGCAAAGAAGTATGCTATTAAAGAGCATAAGTTCAAAACCATTATTCCATCATCCTCCCACTCAAAGGTGTGTTATCAAAACAAAGGTGGGTTGGGAACCAATGAAATTGCTTCACGACACTCTTATGTGTCTATAAGAGGTTTTAACAGCTAACTCACTACCCAATGAGAGGGAAAATGATGTAACAATGGAGAACACCACAGAGAAGGAAAAGAAAGAAAAGCTTATCCACACATATCATGATCAACCTTTGTCCATGAAAGCCAAAAGAAACAAAATCAAGACAGCAAGAAAAAACTACCAAAAAGGTGGTTGAGTCAGAGCTTAAAATAGACCCAAAGCAAAAAGGTATGTTTATCTTAGCCAGATTCCAAGTGGTTGGAAGTTCTGATCTAGGAAAGAAGTTTAGTACCAGCACTCTTATCTTGTTGAATGATTAGAAGCGAAAAGGGAAGGCTGTTGTTCAGGAAAATAAGTGCAAGAAACAAGAGTTCTCAGGCCTAATGAAAAGTATCATTGAGTGCATAATGTGTGGTCTACAAAATCACATGGCTAAAGATTGTTATTGCAATCCTGCAAGCACACATTAATCAAACAATGTTAAGAAAAAAAGAGTCAAGGAGGGTTTCACATTTGGACCTTATCATACAGCTCAAATGTTACGAAAAGAAAAGTTTGTTTCCAAAGCCAAGTTGATTTTAAAAAAACTCATTCTTCCAAAAGGAAAATAGCTACGAAAGACAAGCCAAAGCACAAACAAAGAAACAAAAAGAAACCTTACGAGAAGAAGACTACTTCAAAAGAAAATATGGTAATAACTTCTTTCAAGAAGAAAGAAGCTTTGGAAGCAAGTGATGCTGCTCAAGCCTCAACAAGCTCATCCACTCAAATCAACCAAATGATAGAATGGAAGATCAGAGAAGATGTTGTAGCCCAAACCTCTTAGCTCAAGCCTCAACAAGCTCATCCACTCAAATCAACCAAATAATGGAATGGAAGATCAGAGAAGATGTTGCAGCCCAAACCTCTTATTCACAAGCCAAAATTGAACCCACATGCAAAAATTTTGGTTCAATTGCCCTATCTACATTAGAAGAGCCTAAGACCAACAAGGATTGGGTATCCAATAACAAGTAATCATTTCACCTTATGTGCATGGACATCCACATGACAAAAATAACAATGTGTGGACTGTAGATCATGGATGCTCCAGGCACATGATAGGAAACGGATCTCTAAGTTCAATAATTTGAACATATTGATAGAGATCCTTTTAGTTTGGAGGTGAAACCTGAGGATACATTTCTAGTAGAGGTAGTGTATCAAATGGTAAGTTAAAGGTTGACAAAGTAAACTTTGTCAAACAACTTGAACACAATCTCTTAAGTTTTTCTTAATTTTGTAATCAAAAACACCAAATGCTTTTTATAGAACATAAGTGCATACTCAAACTGGAGATGACTATTCCTCAGGAGTTGATGCTTCTTAGATCTCCCAGGAGAGGAGATATGTACAAGCTCAATATTAGAAATGCTTCCCCACTAGGGGAGGATATTGATCAACATAAGTACAGGGCAATAATAGGATCTCTGATTTACCTCACAACAAGTAGACCTGATATCATGTTTGCAACTTGTATCTATGCAAGATATCAGGCTGCTCCAAAGGTGTCTCACCTAGTTGCTGCCAATAGAATCCTTAGATACCTCAAAGGAATCCCAAACTAGGTCTATGGTATCCTATGAATCAAGACTTCAATCTCTATGGCTATACTAAAAGTGACTATGGTGGCTGAAGTATCAACAAGAAATCCACATCCAGAGGATGTCAATATCTTAGTGGAAGAATCATCTCCTAGCAATGTAAGAATTAATCATGTGTCTCTACATCAGCTGCTAAAGCTGAATACATTATTGCTGCAAGTTGTTGTGCTAAGCTGCTTTGGATTCCAAATCAGATGTTTTCCTTTCGAAAGGTTTTTGGTCATGGAAGAAAATTTTATCTTATATAAAATATAATTCCAAAACTTTAAACTTCTTCCCTCGAAAGTCCAACTTACTCTCAGAAGCAAATTTCTCTTGAGACATAATTTGCCTTCGAAAGTAACATTCGCTTTGGAAGATATTACTCTCGGAAAACACTTACTCTCCGAAGAAAGCCATACTGTGTAACAAAAATCATTGGGCCCCAGTCCATAAAAAGGTAAGATTTTATTAATGATGTCAGATATTTTAAATGATTTATCATTGCCGCCCTGTTACATCAGAACCCAAACTGTCCTTTCACCTTATCCCTCTGACATTTTACCACCATTTGAATCTTCCAACTTTTTTCTTTAATATTTTTACCAGCTCATAAACTCTAAGTTTCTAATATATTCTTTGCAACTCACTTTCTCAATTTACTTTGATTTCTTTGTTCTTTTACAACAATGGTCCAAAATCCCCAACATAACAAGGTCACACTCCTTGATTCTTCAAAGGATGCTGACTTTTCCCCACTCATCTAGTTTCTCACACAAGCTACCTACGTCACCACCCTCATTGTAAAACTCACTATTTACTCCAACCATATGGCCAAAATTTAGGCAAATAGGAAACGTGGCACACTTAATGGAGTAAGGGTTATAAGATCGAGGATCTACGGACATGACTTGATCATATCTGAACAAACCATCAGGGAGCATCTAGAGCTTCATAATGAAGGCGCTCCCACATAATTTCCCAAGTCTAAACTAGAATACACATACATCCAAATAGGATATGGTGGCGATGTGAGCAGGTCAACAGTCTACAAATTCAACTTCTTTTACAACTAGAAGTTCTTGCTTTATATTCTTCTCCACTGTCTCTACAACAAATCAGGAAGGCGGGATCAAATTCCCTAGGATCTGGGATGTCTTGTTCACAGATTAGTCAAATGCCTCAGATTTAACTACTCTAAATTCGTGTTGAATAACCTAAGAGGAAATCTTTATATGGAACCATTCTACATGTATCCTAGGTTTATTCAATTCCTTATCAATTGTGAGCTAGATCAAGACAAAATTCAATTTAAGAAACACTTCTTGTCCCTCACATGATGTCGGGTATCTTTAAAGTCCCCAAGAGAGTGTCCACAAACTTGTCTGGAACATTTACTAACCTTCTTCCTGGTATGATTGAGCCAATGGCTCTTGGTGACATCCCTGTAAACCCAACAAGTGGTGAACCCACACAAGTCACCATCACTTTATTGCTAATTGCCACTTCCCACCCTATTAAATTCACTTACAAGACATGTTCTAAACGAACCCTTGTTCAATCTACTATGATTGAACAAGCTCCCTCTGTTGAAGCTAAAAAGGCTAGAGTGGAAAAATAGGGTTCTACTTAGCCAGAGGTCCAACCATCCTCCACTATTAACCTCAATACCAGTGTTGAGTCTCCTCAGTCTTAACTTAATGAGCTTGAAACCCAAACCTCTAGGCCTTAGGATGAGTCCCAATACTCCCCTGAGCAACCCAAAAGGGACAACCAAATCACTAGCTCAATGCTACTAGATATTGACCAAGGTCCCAGGTCACTAGGAATAACTTTTATATCATTCACTGACTTATTATCCCGATCTGATGAAGATCTCATGTTCCATTCGGGCCATGATATTAATCAACCACACCAATCCTTCGATTAACTAAGCCCCAGGGAACCTCTAATTTCCCACACCCATGTAGTTGACCATACTATATTTCATTGTTCACCTTTTATCATTTAGTACAGTTATCACATTTAGTTGATGACAAAAAGATAAGTCATGTACCTGTCATGACTACCTAGCCTATGATAGTATTTTATCTTAGATACCTTACTTGTAACTATGTAGCATTTGTATTGTAGTATGTTCCAGTTGGTAATCTAAGTATAACATGCTATAGATAGTAGTATATATAGTTTCTCATTGTAACTCAGTTAGTAACCTTGTAAGAGTTGTAGGACCATTTAAGGGAGTTGCAACACAACACACAATGAGAAGAGCCTCTTTAGAGCACTTAACAGATCAAATAGAGAACTTGGGAACCAAAGATTGACAATTAGAACACAAGTAAATATGAGGCAGAACAAGAACAAAACAACACAAGTAATTGATTTTCAAGGATGTTGTATATTGCTCAGTTCTTTACAAGTCTACAAGCATGAATGGAAAGTTACAAAGACCTAAGATACTTTATACTACAACCTACAACCAGTCATACTTTGAAAGGCAGCTGGCTACTTGATCTAGACAACACATAAAATCAAAGTAGAGTCAAAAGACAATTGTCTTTTGACTAGTGACTATGACATGCCATAGCTCACATTCTAATATATTACAAAAAGGATAAAAGTACATAAAGTAGAAAGTAGAAGACACAAGACCTCAATGTATAGTTACCAAAAGCATGGACCTTTTCACCAACTTATGTATGTTGGTGACTTATCAGAGTTACAATGTAAAGAAGGTCCAGCTTTATGGTAAAGGTACATCAAATAAAGGCATGTACTAAAAAGTCTTCAGAAGAAATCAGTCTTCATAAGTTGGCTTTGGAAGACTTTGTCTTTGAAGCTTCGGAAGACTTCATCTTTGGCTTTGGAAGATATTGGTCTTGGCTTCGGAATATTTTACACTTAGAGTATTTTCTGAGTCGTGTAAAACTTACAAAGCATTCTACTTCAGCACTTAATGCATGCATGCATGACAGACTTGTTGGAGGTTTTGGATGTTTTGGATGCATCAACCTTAACAAAACCTTACAAATGTCTTGTAAACTTTGAGTTGAGAAGTAATATATATACAAGTAGATTGAAATACCATTTTTTGTGCTTATTAACTTAGTATATTATTATCAACTCATTCAAGAATTTTGCATCATCATTCGTGTGTGTTTAAGTGAGTTTCAGAGTTAAAATTTGTGTTGAGTGACAACAACCGTTCTTGCAATTAAGAGTTAAACCTTGTTCTGATACCAACAATTGTAGGGATTGTTATAGTTACTCAACCCAAGGTTTAAATCTAAAACTCACTTAAACATACTCCAATGATGACGCAAAATCCTTGTATATATTACTTCTCAACTCAAAGTTTACAAGATACTAAGTGAGTTACAATGAGAAACTCTATATACTACTATCCACAACAAGTTATACTTAGATTACCCCTTGGAATTACTACTAGACAAATACTACATAGTTAGAAGTAAGGTATCTAAGATAAAATACTATCCTAGACTACGTAGTTATGATAGGTCCATGACTTACCTTTTGTCACCAACTAAACGTGACAATTATACTAACTGATAAAAGATGAGCAGTGGAATAAAGTATAGTCAACTACATAGGCGTGGGAAAGTGCCATGTAGTATCTTAGAGGTGGTTGCGACTCTCAGACAGTCTATACTTATGTTCGCTGGTTTATTGTTGGTTATTCTGAAGGTTAACTTGCTTCAAAATAATGACCTCTTCCAAACCCATTTATATTTTTGAGGAATCAACTTCTTCTGTTACTTCTACCGGTCTTCAAGACTTTATACGTCGGAAATCCTTCTCTTCAAACTTTTAAGTATTTGTTTTTGGAAGAGGAATTACTTAGTCTCGGAAGACTGAGTTCTTCTTTGGAAGTTATTCTCATTCAAGCTTCGAAAGATCTTCAACATAGCTTCGGAGGCCTTTCTTCAGTTGTACCAAAATTCTTCTAAGTATTGTTTTGGTTACACTAGTCTTATCTAACCCAACATTGGTTCATAGGACATTAATAATCAATGTTATAAATACAAAAGTTAATAGTTAAAAGTAACCTATAGAAGATCGATGACCACAATTAAGTTTTCATAATATATGAAATAATATACATGTTTTTAAGTAAGAGTTTCTAACTATAAGTTATATGTTTGTAATATGACATTTATACACTTTAATTTTTCATTTCCTTTTAAATTACTAGATTTAAATTAACAATGACCTAAAAACTTTAAAAAGGTAAAACTATTTCCTAAGCTTTTTTAATATAAAATGGGAATATAAATAATAAATTCTTTCTCAATGCAAGTTTCACTACTATAAAACAAAAACAAAATCTTAAACTAAAGATAAAAATCTAGAAAAATGAGTGAATCAATACCATAGACTTTATATAACTTATAACTAAAATTATCCTATTAACAAGGGTATACAATGCATTCAAAATTTTAAAAACTAAAAGGTGAGTGCTAATGTAAAATTCGTCAAAACCAAACCCTGCAAATTTTAACACACTTTCGCAACACATGGGTTCACACACTAGCATATGTGTATATATTTCTATATATGTATACACACACACACTAGTAGATAACGCGCACGATGCAGTGGTGGTAATAATTTACAACACGATACTTGTTATTCAAGTTTGTTAATAAATTATACATTATGATGAAATCATATTTTTGTCAATCATAATGTAACAATGTAATAATTTCCACGCGTTGTGGTTGGAGTCATCATGAAACCTAGTAAGAAGTCTTGTGCATTGCGACATGGTATTGTGATTTAAATATTTAATCACTCTTTTCAAACGGGAAACATAAATTTTTAATTTAAACATCAAACCTAACACTACGACAATTAAATCAAACAATATAACAATTAAACCGCATAATTTCCAATTTTGGAATAAACTTATGAAATGATGTATTTTGCACTTTAAGGAAAGATTCATAGGATGCTTAGAGATCTCACTCTGCCAAAGTCACATTCAATACATACCTATCCACAAACATTCATTCATTATGGTCTGTATAAACAAAGCTCAAAATTAAATTTAATATAAGAGTCGTTATGAGTTTACATCGGTAAAAAAACTCTACTTTCACTATAAAATCTAACTTCACTTTTAAAAAATGTAGGACATTGAACAAAGATGAGTAGGCTTTGAGTGACTTTCAGCTTGTTTGACCAGTCAATTTTTAATTAAACCTTTAACCTCAACCCGACCTGCAAGACTAAAATGTGTCGGGTCGCTACCTTTAATTTTTTAATCTTTATTCTTTATATCATTTTATTTATATCTTATTCTTACATTCACGTTTAATGGTACCAAATGGCATACAATCATCCTAAATATTGTGCATAATTAACAATCAACCTAGATGAACTTAAGGATGATACCTTATGATAGAGTGCAATAAAGACATTGATCATCTCAATGTTCAAACACTTAAGTTCACCAATTCAACAGCCTTTTCACCTCTTTGGTTTTTCATCAATATACATCACCATCTCCATGATCATTTTCATCTTTCAAAACATCTTCCAAAAAATATAATCACTGACAATCTCATCCATCAATATATAACAAATGAGTTTAAATACCACAAGTCAAATTTAAATGTTCGTCAATATATCAAATGGGATTGAAGTCGAAGCATATCAAAGAAGCAAGACCATGAAAAGATGAATATTTGAAATAGATGCAATAAAAATATTAAACTTTAAACATTTTATTATAGTAAGCTCGTATCTTAAATTTGAGAATAGGTAACACATAATTTAATTCAGTTAGATGTCAAATTGCTTATAAACACTAACATCATAATAATCATAGAAATTTACTTTAACAAACACTGGAAAACATGATGTTCTAACCTTTTTCTTCAAATTTCTCTTTACAGACGACGGTGTATATGCTCGTCACCACCGTCGCTTCCACTACCTTCGAGTAAGAAACAAAGCGGCGTTGAAGGGCTTTTATTAGCTTCCACCGTCATCAATTTCTCTGATGACGGAGTTGATTCCGATTTCTAAGCCAATACTGCTCGTTTCTTCTTCAGACCCCAAATCATCCACATCTACCAATGAAAATCCAAATGAACCGCTACTCAAGCTACTAAGCTCGTAGGCCCCCATATCATCACCCATATTAGAAGAGATGGACACTAGAGTTCCCACTTCTTATAAGAAGAAAACCACTCCCATCTCACAAATAATCAGTGCTAAGGTTCCTCATGCTAAACATGATGAGCTCACAAGCCCAATAGCCTTAAGCCTTCACTCAGAGACTCCAAACTCTAATAATCAACCTTCAGGGGAAAGTTACTATCCCTAACCTCTTGATCTTAACCAGCCAATTCCAAACTTTGAATTTTATAATAATGAAGACTTGGGATTCAGTGAGTATAATGAGTCTCCCTACTCTTCCTCCGCTCACATAGAGATGAGTACTCATGTCTCTCCCCTATCTAGCCCACATCATTCACTCATCCCTAAGGTGGATCTTTCTGAACCTGTTCAGGAGGTCCATGTAGATGAGGCTTTCACTTCTGCAAATGATTACATTTTTAAGACCACAACCATGGTAACTAAGCCCATTGACACTTCACCTGAAGTTATCACTGAGTAGAGGAAATCTAGCCGCCAAGAACACTATGTTGTTAATAAGAAAGATGACTTTTGTCCTATTCTCTCACCCCTTATGATTCTTCTGATGAAGATGAGAGGAACGTGAGACTAAAGGTGCAAAAACATGCACTTAATTAGTCCCTAAGGTTAGTCACTTGGGATCTCAGGTGACTACCCTACAAAACAGGGTCAATGATCAGCTACTTGAGATTTCTTATCTCAATGAGAAACTAGTTAGGAGACCTTTAAGGAGAGCTCATCCAGGAACACAAGAACTTGTGGATGTGATAGACCTAACTCCTAGATCACCTATGCAAGAGGGTAATGTAACACTTCAGCTGTTGTAACACTTCAGCTGTTGTCGAGGTCTCACGTAAATTTAATCCTAATTACAACCAATAGATAGTAGTAAGCAGGGTATCGAACACGAGGAGTTTGTGGATCGTGAGTTAGATTTAATGGTTTGCAAATTATCTATATTAACTAAAAAAACAGAAAATAAAGTTCAATGATTTCAATTGTTGTTTTGGAAAACTAAGGAAATAACTCAAAGCGGATTGAAATTAGTTGATTAACAGATTAGTGAAACAATGACCATCTTAAGTTTCAATTTCCTTAAACAAATGTGTGTAATTTCAACTAGAAAGAGTTACATAGACATAACTCATGCATAGATAATTGTTGTGATAAAAAGGAACAAAGTACTCGGATTA
>BJCM01093981.1:0-11236 GCA_018326385.1 Flaveria bidentis | reverse complement strand
AATGAAGATCAATCTGGTACTGCAGGCCAGTCTTCTCAGTTAAAAGTTGTAAAGAGAAAGAAAAGGATGGCTTCTAAACCAAAGCCAAAGAAGAAGAAGACTGCATCATTTTCTGAACCTCAGGATGAGTCAGAACATCCTGAGGATGTGCAGCCAGAGGATGCTCCATCATCTCCCATTCCAATAGCTCCTCTAGCATGAGAAAGACCCATCCTATCCTGGACATACACTACAAATCCAGAAAGGTGGCATGTCATCTGAGATCATGGCATTGATAATGTCTACACTTGGCAAAACATGTTTCAGTTTCCTCTGCATGATCTCTTTGACATGAAAAGATACTTTGATAGTCTGAAGGATCATGATCATCTTATGAAGAAAGGGCTGGTTATTATCCTGATGAGGATTGTTGATATATAAAATCTTCAAGTGTTTTGTTAGCATCAGCCTAGGGGGAGTTTGTAGAGAATATGTATAGAGGCTGAAGCAACCAAAGTCTTTCTACATGCATGCTGCACAAGTACTGAAGAAGAATGCTTCGGAAGTTTTACACATGCAACAGAAATATTCTAAGTGTGAAATCTTTCAAAGCCAAGACCAATATCTTCTGAAGCCAAGGAGAAAGTGTTCCGAAGCTTCAAAGACAAAGTCTTCCGAAGCTCAACTCTTGAAGACTGATGTCTTCCGAAGACTTTTAACAACATGCTTTATCTCATGTACTTTTCCATAAAGCTGGACCCCTTTCCATTGCAACTCTGTAAAGTCACCAACTTACATGAGTAGGTGAAAAGGTCCATGCTTTTGGTAACTGTACATTGAGGTCTTGAGTTTGTAACTTTCTACTTCATGTACTTTATCGTTTTGGTAATATATAAGGATGTGAGCTATGGCATGTCATAGTCACTAGTCAAAAGGCAATCTGCCTTTTTACTCTACAATTGATTTTGTTTTGTGTCTAGTCAATTGTATCCAGCTGGCTTTCATAGTATGGCCGGTTGTAGGATGTAGTATAAGTATCTCATGTTCTTGTAACTTTCCTTTATGCTTTGTAACAATTGTAATAGAACATTGAGAAAGCAATATACTGTAATCTTGAAAACCATACACTTGTGTATCTTGGTCTTGTGTTCTGTCTCTTAATTACTTGTGTTCTTAGTATCTTTACTTGTGGTTAATTTAGTTCACTGTGTGATTAAGTTTAGTTACTCTCCTCTTTGTGTTGTTGTGTTGTAAGTGACCCCCTTCATCGGTACTGCAAAATGTTTCAAATTAAAATTTCTTTGTGCTGACCTGTGTAACACCCGCATATTTTAAAAGGAAATTAAAAGAAAGAAATGCAAGAATACCCAAGTAGAGGGGTTAAATGTAAGGCCAAGTTCCCAGGACGCTAACAGCTGGTCAATCATCACACATAAACCATAAATTTACCCTAAATGAAACATTGCAGCGGAAACATTAACATTTCATTTCATTATAATAATCGCTTTTGAAAAATAATAAAACATTGATTACAAATTATCATTTGCTCGCATTATAATGCAAAAACATTATTGCAACATAAAATGGATGCCATCCAAAATGAGCCAAGTAGCCACCCCATGCCATCCTCAGTAACAATCACCTACCAACTACATAATCATCAAACATCATCATCATGCATAAGCATCAATCACACATCACGTAATCACACCACGCAAAGTCATTTCATTTCATTATCTTAAATCTTTCAATTCGTTAAGATAATAGTTTACATTCATCATCATAATCACACCGCGTAAAGTCACGTCATCATACATAATAAGGAACATAACATACATAATCATATACATCATCATCATGCATAAGCATCAATCACACATCACCATTCATGACTTCACAAAGTCAACTTACATATCCCCTCGGAACTTCCCAAGTCAAAGCCTACACTTTACATTTTCCCCAAAATTCAGAAAAATATTCTAAGTCTTAGGCGCATGGGCAGTATTTGGGAGCATGGGGAACACTTAGGTGCATGGGAAACTTCCTAGCGCATGGGCACTATTGGGGTGCATGGGCAACACTTAACCAATTCAAATTCTAGGTGCATTGGCACTATACAGTCACATGAGTGCCTAGGCGCATGGGCTTTCTAGGAGTATGGACACTTAGTCGATTTTAGCCTAATTCTAGGCTCATGGCAACTATTTGGGCGCATGGAGACACTTAGGCCGTTTATACCATTGGACGCATGGGCCACTATTTAGGCGTATGGACAGTCTAAATCACACTTCATAGAAACACATTCATAACATCATCAAAATCATAAACACACCCAAATCAAACCCCACCTACAAACACATTCATACACATACATACGGGTGAAAACCCATTTTATAAAAACGTTCACACATGCATTTCCAGCCCTAAATCAGTTTAAAACAAATAAAGAGGGGGTTCTAGAACTCACCTTAGCAGCCTCTTGGGTAAGACTTCCTTCAAAACCCAAATGCAATTGAGTTCTATCACCTAGAAACCCACCATACACACACAACCGAACACAAAAACACATATAAGCATGCAACCGAGACTAAGGCTAGTTAAGAACACCATAAAACCATGAATTCTTACCTTGAATTCAATCTTTTATGGTTCTTTATCAAAACCTAAGAGTTTTTCAGCTTCTTCTTTTCTCTCTAAAAATATCTGAAAGATATAGTGTTATACGAGAAGTGGGCGGCCATGCCCACTTTTACACCAACTTTTGAAACATTTTGTCGACTTTTAACCCCTCTACTAGGGTTTTATAGCTTTTATTTCTTTTTCTTCACTTTTATTCTTTCTTTCTTGCCATGAAAAATAACCGGGTGTTACAACTCCACCCCCCTTTTGTTGGTTTCGTCCCTGAAACCTGTTATTTCTCAAAAAAATATGGGTAGTGTTGTCTCATCTCCTCTTTAGTCTCCCACGTAGACTCAGATCCCTTCCTGTGCTTCCACTATACACGCACAAGGGAACTACTTTATTCCTTAACCTTTTCTCCTTACAATCAATGATCGCCACTTGTTGCTCCACATAATTGAGCCGTTCATCCACCTCAATATCCTCCGGTGGTATAATCATATCCTAGTCTGCTAAACACTTTCTTAGATGAGATACATGGAATTTCGAGTAATTTACACTTAACTCATCTGGTAGCTTCATCTATACGCCACCCTTCCTACTCGAGCAATAATTTGGAAAGGCCCTATGTACCTTGGGCTCAACTTGCCCCGCTTTCTAAACCGAATGTGTTGGATCAAGAAGAAGTCTAGTGCAACCAAAACCAAATCACTTCGACTATTTTGGTACAACTAATAAAGGACTTCCAAAGCTAAGTGTGGAACTTCCGAAGGAAAAAGAGTTCTTCCGAAGACAAAGTGCAAGATCAATTTCTGAAGATAAAGTCTACCTCCCAAGACAAAGTATTCACTTCCGAAGATCAAGACATAGAAGAAAAGATTAGAAGTCAACTTTTGAAGTATGAAGAAAAGAAGAAGTATCCTCTTCCGAAGTATAAGTGGTTTCGGAAGAACTTGTTCTTCCGAAGCCAACTAACCTTCAATCACATTTTGTCCTCAAATGACCAAATGTGTAAAGACTTTAAGAGCATCATCAAGAAAATGTTTGAGATGAGTTCCATAGGAAAAATGGAACTTTTCTTTGGAATTTAGGTGAAGCAAATGAAGGAAGGGTTTTTTCATGATTCAGTCTAAGTATGTCAATGACATCTTAGAAAGATTTGACATGAAAGATTTTAAGTCAGCCAAGACACCCATACCAAGAAACCATAATCTTTGTCCTAACTCTAAGGGGGAGGATATTAATCAACATTGGTATATGGCAATTATTGGTTCTCTGATGTATCTCATAGCAAGTAGACCAGATATCATGTTTGCAACCTGCATTTGTGCAAGATATCAGGCTGCTCCAAAGGTGCTTGCCTAGTTGTTGACAAGAGGATCCTAAGATACCTCAAAGGAGCACCTAAATTTGGTCTCTGGTATCCAAGGAACAATAGTTTTAATCTCTATGGCTACTCTGATAGTGACTACGGTGGCTGCAACATCAACAAGAAATCAACATCAGGTGGATGTCAATTTCGTGGTGGAAGGATCATCTCATGGCAACGCAAGAAGCAATCCTGTGTCTCTACATCAATTGCAGAAGCAGAATGCATCGCTACTGCAAGTTGCTGTGCTCAACTGCTGTGGATTGAGAACCAAATGATAGACTACGGATTCAACTTCATGAGCACTCCTATCCACATTGACAACAACAATGTTATCTCTATCACTGAAAATCCTATGAAGCACTCCAAGAAAAAGCATATTGATATGAGGTACCATTTCATTAGAGATATTCATGAGAAAATCTAATTAAGCTAATCAAAGTTGACTCAAATGAACAATATGTTGACTTATTCACCAAAGCTTTTAATGAACAAAGATTTAAGTATCTCATTATAGCCATTGGGATGATAAACATTGATTAGTCTATCTTTATTGAAAACCTTCTTAAAATATGTGAAGTCTTGTGTCAAAACAATCTAAGCCCTATTACAAAAGGTCTCTCTCTAAAATTTTCACCAAGTATAAATTCTTTCGAAGAGGAATTAACTCTCAGAAGATGTCTCACATATCTTCCGAAGCAAATTCCTCCTAGGATAATTTCCTTCTCGGAAGAGTTTTTAGTCTCGGAAGAAGCGATTGATTACATATCAGATCTACTTCCGAAGCTTATAAAACTCTCTATTTGGAAAGCATTCTTTACTCTCAGAAATAGAACTCTACCTTTGGAAGTAAATATTGCCTTCGGAAGACAAATTACCTTCAAAAATTCTTTATACTCGGAAGAAAGACTTTACTATGTAACGGAAATCTTTTAGGACCCACTCTATAAAAAGTAAAGATCTTGTTAATGATATGGAAAGATTGCTGATGAAGTCTATGTGAGTCAACCACCTGGCTTTGAAGATCCTAAATTTCCTCACAGGGTTTACAAGTTTGACAAAACCTTGTATGGTATTCACCAAGCCCCAATAAAGTAGTTTGAGACTCTATCATCTTTCCTTCTTAAATATGGGTATGAAAGTGAAAAGATTGATCATACTCTCTTCAGAAAATGAAAAGGAAGAGAAATGTTGTTTGTCCAGATCTACATGGATGATATAATTTTTGGCTTAACAACAAGCTACTCTCATGCATTCAAAATTACAAATAAGTGCAATAGGGGAATTCACATTCTTTCTTGGAGTGCAAGTCCAACAGACTGCAGATGGAATCTTCAATAAACAATCGAAATACATGGAAAAAATGTTGAAGAAATTCCACCTTGTTGTCTATCAGTCCATCAGAACACCTGTTGATACTAAAGTAAAGATAGGACCTGATCCAAAAGGAAAATCAGTGGATCAGACTCACTATCGATCTATGATCGGTTCACTTATGTCTCTAACAGCTAGTAGGCCTGACATTATGTTTGGTGTTTTTGTGTGTGCCAAATATCAAGCAGATCCCAAGGAATCTCATGTCAATGTTGTTAAAAGGATATTCAGATATCTTAAGGGTAGCCTGCTCTTGGATTGTGGTATCCAAAGGAAGGAGATCTCAATCACTATGCCTACACTAATAGTGATTATGGGGTATGCAGTTTCAATAGGAAGTCCACTTCTAGTGGTTGTCAATTTCTTGGTCCCAGACTGGTCTCCTAGCAATGCAAGAAGCAGACAAATGTGTGTGTTTCAATAGTAGAAGCTGAGTACATTGCAACATCAGCTTGTTGCTCTTAAGTTCTCTGGGATCAAAACTAGATGCTTGATTATGGTTTTAATTTCTTGCATACTCCAATTAACATTAACAACGCAGCAGCTGTTTTTATTACAAATAATCCAGTTCAATACTCAAAAACAAAACATATTGAAATTAGATATCACTTTTTGAGAGACCGTGTTGAAAAAGGGTTGATAAAATTGTTTCAACTTCTCACTGAAAATCAATTCGTTGATTTATTCACCAAGGCATTTGAACCTAATTGGTTTGAATTTCTAGTTCAATCAATTGGCATGATTAACCTTGAATAAAATAATAAAAAAATTTATTTTAAAAATTAGAAAATTACAAAAAGAAGTCAATTTGATGAAGAAAAAGATCTATATATCATTGGGAAATGATATAATTACAATCGTTATATCATTCATTTTGCTTAATTCAAAATTTAAAAGACTGACATGACTTACCTGATATGTGGGTAGGCTCAACATGGAAGAGAAGATATATGTTGTGATAAATTAAAATCTTATTCAATGGTGAAACACTCATCTCAGAGTACAAGTATGTATTCGCTTATCTAACTGGATGTTTGTGTAGTAACCTAAACACACTAGGTAATGATACTTTTTGAATCCCTTTCACCTACATTAAGTTTCATCTCTGTTTTGCTAAGCAAAGACCTGAAGAAACAAGCACATAGTGCAGATGTATTGATCCAAAAGATTACAAATAAGGAACACATCCAATTGGATGAATCAACAAAAATAAAACATTCCTTGTGAATGAGCAAAATAATCCAATCATGGATCACCATCCAAAGTGATGTGAAAGGAATCCTAATGTGGATCAAATCATGAAAAGGATCAAAGTAAATGAATCCCAATGAGGATTAGTGAAAATGAGATCTCATAACTTAAGTGACCTAGTAAATCAAGTTGTAAAACAATTCTACCATACATTACATGAGGATGGTTGATCATTCCATGCTTTTGTGTGTGAGGTACATGTTGAATAATCAAACAAATGAAAACATGATAAATATCACATGCATTAAAATATTAACCAGATATGAGTCTAAGAGGACAAACATACCTTTAATCAATAAGTTCAAAACATGTCCATTTTATGACAAAATAATGCACATGTGTAATGTAAGATTGATATGATCCGAACAAAAGGTATACTTCTCTTGATTCTTAAAACAAAAAACAAAAAAAACATCAGAAATAATTCATATTCAAAAGTTTTAAATCTTTAAAATTTCTATCTTGGTATGGATATAAACTTTAGGGGTAGTAATTTAAAATTTTTATCAGTTTGTATACATATTTACTTTCTTAAAACTTCAAAACAAATCAAAAAGAATCTGTGTGTGTTGGTGTGGAATTTTTGCTATTGTATCTCAGTTTATACGGATTCATGAAAGCATAAGAAGTCCAAGATCAGTCAAAGAATGGAAAACTTTCTCTGATATACAAGTCAATCAAAGCAAGAAATGACAACCCCAACAAATTCATAAGACACAAGTCAATCAAAGATAGTTCTTCATAACAAGAAAGAAAAATCAAAAATAATTATTTCTCTGCAAAAACATTAAGTGTTGACTAAGTTCAAAATTTAATGCGGGTAAGTGCATTGGTTAATACGGGTGAAGGTAGCCCATGCATATAACCAATGCGGGTAAAGGTTTATGTCATTCAAAACAAAGTAGTAATGCGGACAAGACAACTCATAGCATTTGTGTCAAAGAAGTATACATAAAAGTTTGTTGTTAAAAAAACAAAAAAATCCTTTGCGCACAAAAGTGTTCTACTGTATTTGTTAAATGCAGAAGACCTTTGTATTGCCGCATTTCTTTTTACTCATCCGAATTTATTGAATGTGATTGACATCAACACTTTTCATGTGTATCAAAATGAATAAACAAAGTGCTTAGTCTCTATAGCATGATGATGAACATCAATGAATGCGGACATCTTCATTTGTCAGCCGCATTTGTTGAAATAAATATGGATAAAGGAATTTTACTCTACCGCATTTGTTACAATAAACAGATGCTGACTAACTTTGTTTTGACCCATTTGTAACAATAACAAATACTGACCACCTTTATTCAACCGCATTTGTTAAAGTGAACAAATGCTAACTAACTTTGTTCAGCCGCATTTGTAACAGAAACAAATGCTGACTACCTTGTTCAATCGCATTTTTATAGTGAACAAATGTCGTTAAGTTTTTACTCTTCCGCATTTATAATAGTACACAAATGCTGATGAACAAAACTCATTCGCATTTGCTACAGTGATTTAAAAATTTTTGAACGCATTTGTCCTGAAACTTGTAATTTTTGTAAAAGACATTAATTGACTATTTAAAGCCATTTCAAAATGTCATTTAATACTTTACAAATTGAGAGACTTTATAGTGCAATAAGCAAACTTCACAGTTCTTCATCATTCATCATCTCCATCATAAAACCTGTGTTTTACTTTCATCTAACCTCATTTGTCCTTTGTTTCGATTCACACAACTGTAGTATCAAACAAAAGGTGATAATCTTTCAAAATATTGGACTTTTGAAACTGTAATGAACTTAGAACCCTAGGTCAAAAATGGTGATTCAAAATCAAACTTGGATTAAGAAATGATAATGATTTTCGACTGCAATGAACAAGTTAACTAAGAAGATAACAACAAACAAGTGAATTTGACCATGATTTTCACCACCTTGTTCATCGCTTGAACAAAGATAACAAAAGATTGAAAATGTGAAAACAAATATGGATTTTAAGAGTTAAAATAAGTTTTAAACAACAAAAATGATCACTCAAAGTATGAATAACAAAATAACAGTGATTATTCATAATAACATCAAGTATACGTATAATTCCCATGGAATAGTACGTATAAACATTCAAGTTTGACCATAAAAAGTCAAAATGAGAAAATTCACTTGTTGCATGTTCTACAATCTGTTGAGTATTATCAATCTTTCTAATTCATATGCCTCTAATGCAGGGTACACGGAAAATCTCACTTGGAGCAAGCTCCATAGTGTTAGTTGTTATCTTGACCCTGAGTCCCCGAGGCAGAAGATCTTAAAGACATTATCAGATTTATATCCACTACCAGAGTTGCTCATGCAATTACAATTAGACCAATCATTTATGAGAGATTCATAAGTTCTTTTTGGAGAACTACTGAGATGACACAGATAGCTGGTGTAAGGACTCTGTCTAGAAGAATTACTGATGATCATACTGTGACTATCACTGAAGAAAGTGTGAGATAGTGTCTACAATTTGGTGATGAAGCCAACACTCGCTTAGAGCTTGAAGATAATGATATTACTTCTTTCTTTGCCAACATTAGATATAACGGAGGATATGAAGGCAAACAGATTGTAAAAGGATTAGTTGACTTACAATGGAGGTTCCTAATTCATCTTTTCCAACATTCTCTGTCAAAGAGGAAGACTGGATGGAATGATATTCTAGTGATCACCTCATCTGCTATATGTGCTTTAGGCACTAACAGACCATTCAACATGTCTGCTTATGTGTCTAATGGTCTGGTTTCAAACATTCAGGAAGGGAGAAGACATATGTTCCTGATGTATCCAAGATTCTTACAAGTCCTCATTAATGAAGCTTTCCCTGATATTCTACCTGAAGGTCCTGTGCAGGATATCCCTCATTATGATGCTAAGTCTTACAAGTACATCAAGAAGAGAGATCCTAGGAACTTTTACAGTGCAAACTACTCTCCATTGTTACCCTGGATGCTACAACAGATAAATCCAGATGAACAAGCAGAAGAGGTGTGTTGATGAGCCTGATCAAGAAGAAGAACAACCTTGTGGGACCGGTGAAGGGTGGTCACTAACAACACAACAACACAAAGAGGAGATTAAATTTGACTAATTAAATAGTGAGACTGGATTAACCACAAGAGATGATACAAAGAACACAAGTAAATAAGAGACATAACAAGATAGCAAAAATACACAACGAGTTGGTTTTCAAGATTGCAGTATATTTCCTTCTCAAGTTCTTTTACAAGTGTTACAAAGCATAAAGGAAAGTTACAATTACTTGAGATACATATACTACATCCTACAACTGGCCATACTTTGAAGGCCAGCTAGATACAACTGACTAGACATAAAACAAAATCAATTGTAGAGTCAAAAGGCAGATTGCCTTTTGACTTATGACTATGACATGCCATAGCTCACATCCTAATATATTACAAAAAGGATAACATACATGAAGTAGAAAGTTACAGACTCAAGACCTCAATGTACAGTTACCAAAAACATGGAGCTTTTCACCAACTTGTGAAAGTTGGTGACTTTATAGAGTTGTAGAGGAAAGGGGTCCAACTTTATGGAAAAGTACATGAGATAAAGCATGTGTGCGGACAAGACAACTCATAGCATTTGTGTCAAAGAAGTAAACATAAAAGTTTTTTTGTTAAAAAAACAAAGAAAACCTATACGGGCGAAAGTGTTCTACTGCATTTGTTAAATGCAGAAGACCTTTGCGTTGCCGCATTTCTTTTTACTCATTCGAATTTATTGAATGTGATTGAAATCAACACTTTTCATGTGTATCAAAATGAATAAACAAAGTGCTTAGTCTCTATAGTCATGATGATGAACATCAATGAATGCGGACATCTTCATTTGTCAGTCGCATTTGTTGAAATAAATGTGGATAAAGGAATTTTACTCTACCGCATTTGTTACAGTTAAAAAATGCTGACTAACTTTGTTCAAACCCATTTGTAACAGTAGCAAATGTTGATCACCTTTATTCAACCGCATTTGTTACAGTGAACAAATGCTGACTAACTTTGTTCAACCGCATTTGTAACAGAAACAAATGCTGAGTACCTTGTTCAATCACATTTTTTATAGTGAACAAATGTCGTTAAGTTTTTACTCTTCCGCATTTATAATAGTACACAAATGCTGATGAACAAAACTCATTCGCATTTGCTACAGTGATTTAAAAAAAAATTGAACGCGTTTGTCCTGAAACTTGTAATTTTTGTAAAAGACATTAATTGACTATTTAAAGCCATTTCAAAATGTCATTTAATACTTTTCAAATTTAGGAGACTTTATAGTGTGATAGGATCAATTGAGACAATCTGTAATCATTTATGTAAACAATTCAAGAGAAACACAAACAATTGAAATCAATTCAAGCAATATCAACAAATTCACAGTTCATTGATATAGCTAAGACAATTACAAGAGTAAGAAAGCAGTTAACAAATCTATAAACTCACACCCTCTCAATAACTACTTAGCAACTCAGCAACTAACATCTTTCTCTACTATAGTCTAAGCTATTTATACTAGAAACTAAGGAACTAACAATTTACAAAACTAGTCCCTATACTAGTACAAAATATAAAATATACAATAAAAGACTAAATGT
>BJCM01093969.1:0-19830 GCA_018326385.1 Flaveria bidentis | reverse complement strand
TTGGTAACTGTACATTGAGGTCTTGAGTCTGTAACTTTCTACTTTATGTACTTTATCCTTTTTGTAATATATTAGGATGTGAGCTATGGCATGTCATAGTCACTAGTCAAAAGACAATCTGCCTTTTGACTCTACATTTGATTTTGTTTATTGTCTAGTCAATTGTATCCAGTTAGCCTTCAAAGTATGGCCGGCTGTAAGATGTAGTATATGTATCTCAAGTACTTGTAACTTTCTCATATGCTTTGTAACATTTGTAATAGAACTTGAGAAAGCAATATACTGCAATCTTGAAAACCAACTCCTTTTGTGTTTTGCTATCTTGTCTCATATTTACTTGTGTTCTTAGTATCATTACGAAAGGTTAACCAGTTCCCTATTTGATCGGTTAAGTGTTCTTAGCAACTCTTCTCACAGTGTTGTTGTGTTGTAAGTGCATATCCTTCATCGGTCCTGCAGTAGGTTTATTTTTATTTTTCTACTTTATGTTTATAAAAATAAAGTAGAAATAAAAATGAGACAAACTAGCTTTTTTTAACTCTTTTATATAAGATCTTTTAATCGTTTCGAACGGTTTAGTTTACTGATTTTTGTTTATGGTTTGAATATTTAATTTTATGTGTTCAATCAAATGAATTATTTTTAATATAAATATAGTGTAAGAGTTGGTAACTTTAATTTTAAAAAAAAATATATACTAAAAAGATTTCTAAACAACTACTCTAAAGTTTTTAATTGAACAAATGTTCATTAATTAGATACTATATTATTTAAAGTTTTATATAAACTATTAATTTTGTTAGTATAAATAAAAGATAAACCACCAAAAACTAAAATAGAAGCGAGCCAAACAAATACTAAGGGTTTGCTCCAATTTGGTTTCACAAATTGAGCTTACCGAACTTTTACAGTAAGAACAATTAAAGACTCTATGTATTAAGCAAAGGCTAATCATAAGTATAGCCTACATTTGAATAATTGATGCCAAGTAAAGTATAAAAAATAATTGAGGTGATGTGGTTAATTAGATCGGATGGTGGAGGGCTTTTGGAGAACCTGCCCTTGGCAAGGGCGTGGTCTCCCTTAACAAACTCTTGTCACATCACTACACATCACCTGGTCAAATGACATGTGATTTTTGAGACGCAGAACACGTTCCTGACAGGGGCGAATACCCCTGAAATCACGACCTGACAAGAAAATATCCCTTTGTCAACATCTAACTTTTAAAAACACTATTTTTAATATAAAAATCCCTAAACGGTGACATCTCCATTATACAATGGTTCGATCATATTTATTTATTTGTTTATTTTGGCCTCCTCTATGTGATCATCTAACTTATTATATAGTTGTTCGACTCTTTTCAACGGTCATCCGACTTTATTAAACGGTTATCTTCCTCTACTTGTTATGCCTCCTCTATTATATTGTCAGTCGGCTCTATTATAAGGGCTACCATCCATATGTTATCGTCTACCGCAGGGCAGACCTAGTATGTATTAATCGGAGTCACTGGAATATACTAAATTTTCTCGCGCATATGGAAATAGATGTACAAGTTTTTCGAGTGACAATAATGTTTTCTTAGACGATGACTTCATTAGTTATAAAAATAAACTTGAACTTTAAAGAGTTCATCTTATTTAACTAAATAACTAATTAAGTGCACTCTCACCAAATACACAATACTTGTAAAGTTGAGGATTTAATTAAAATAAACAAACTCACTCCTAATACGCACTAAATACCAAATAATGATAAAACCTAAATGTTCTCGTACCTAATACTTTGTAGTTTTGGACTTATGATCAAAGGTAGAGACAATTCATGATTGGATATATAGACAAAAGAGACGCATAAAAGATTTCTTCGACTCAAAATCCAAAAGAAATATTATGTGTTTTTTACAATTTGATTATGATATTTTTTTAATTATTATTGAATTGTACTTTTATTATATTACCATTTTGACCCGACCCGACCCGACTTGAAAATTTTTATGTTCGCTTATATTGAAGCATTTAAAAAAAGAATTCCACAACAATATATTCCTAGATCCACCACCATCCATATATTAACAACAACCGCATATAGGCGGTGTCGCCTGCCTTAAAAGAGTAAATTTTGTGCTACAAATTCAAAAGTACATTATGAGAGTAACTTTTGTAGTTAGAATTTTCAAAAAGAAATCCGATATATACGTCGAACCATATCGAAGAAGACAATTATTCTACTCTTGCTTCAATAAATTATTATCTCGTGATCCGGATTTTGTCGATCAGATGATAACTTGAAACGTGGATAACCCAACTTTCGGGATCAGATAAGGTATGAGATTGGTATCATTTCATGTCAAACCAGTATCGTACCGAAAGATATAGATACTGAAAACGAGTAAAATTATAAACCGACGCCGTATCAGTTTGTAGGTTTGTTACCTACCAATAAAAATACAAATAAGTACCGGGAATTTTGTACCAATACCGAAATCATGAAAAATAATATATTGGTGCCAATGATGTGCAATCGGGATCAGTTTCGTATGATAAAAGTACACATTCATAGTTTAAAATTAAGATGTGGGCAAAAAAACGGGAAAAAACCAGTCTGGTTTTAGCCAAACTGGTTCCCAGTCCGATTCGAACAGCCATTTTGATAGCTCGACATCCAGAACCAGTTTTAAATCGATTCAAAGAAAAAACCAATTAAACAATATAAAACTATTTTGAGATGCTTGAGTATTCAGTTAGAAAAATGGTTCGGTTTATAAAACGAATTGGTTTGAAAAAAACCGATTTATACACCTCTAGTTCACACAGATAACATTGTTGCACCTTTCTATTATTCACTACTTTGACTTATTGTGTAACATGTTGGTTATAGGCTTATAACACCCCTTCTTTTCTTAGTTTCTCATATACGAGTGAAAATTTTATATTTTGACTTTGAATCTGGTTTGATATATCATACATGAATACCATAAGTTTAGAAGATCCGATATATTTTAATGTTCAATATATACATAAAACATAAGTGTAAATCTAAGAGAAACAATAAACACTCATTGTTTATAATTTTTCTAAAGAAAAGACTATAGTTTCTAGTTTTAAACTACACCTCAGATATACAACACATGCTCATGCTCATGATAGAGCGTAAAGACAAAAAATGTCACTAGTCGAACAAACGTTATATTTGTTCATATTGATTTTAACACTTCATATTTGATTTATCTAAAAATACTCTTACAGAGAAAACTCATCACTGTAAAAAAAACTCATTGAGTTACATTTGAATCTCATACATAAAAGTTCTCAACCGCAATTCATCAACATCATATAATTAGATTAAAAGACCCTTTGACAACTACCACTTTAATTATTTTTCGCAATGTTTTCGGAAGGGATCGGGCAGCGAAACCAGTCACCTTACTAGTCGGCGGGTCGAATTAGTCGGACCGGATTTAAGAACTGGATGATATCAAACTATATAGATATGTATATTAGATATATCTAATTTATACTATATATAAAACATATGATAATGGTATTTTAAGATAACATTAAATTAAGAACACTGGTAAAATAGTCTTTTTAACATTATTTACAAATTACCACTTACAATTAATCTTATAATTACTATAAATTATATAAAATTTTACATTATCTACCCATAAACCAAAAAAAATAATTTGTTTTAAGATTTATGTTATACTAGTCTATGATGTTTAAAACTTTTAGATACTACAATTGTAAATGTGTATTTTTTAAACGTTTTGGTGTAACTTTTTTGCTAAACCGGTATGGATTTTGTAAGATAAAATAACTTAATGCATAAATGTATAAGTTATCATGCAAAATTCATATATTTGATATTTTAAATTTTAACTTCAAAAAAATATAATAAACTTTTGTAAAATTGCTATAAGATTAACAAAAATTAAAAACTAATGTTGGATGTAAAATGTTGTTCCGTCGTATTACACGAACACCCTTCTATTTTGTATAAATATTTTGTATGTGTAGTTTAAGTCGAACACTTTAATTAATAGTTTGAACCACCAGTTAAACTCATTAAAATCTAAAAGACTAAAAAAACCTTAAAAAACCGGTCCAAACCGATTCGCGATTCGACCACCGAATCAATTCAAACCGACAAATTTCTTATTAACAATACGATTTAAGGTGGTGTAAATTCGTAAAACAAAATAAAACAATCATTGTCCTCTTGTGCCTCAATAAAATATTATCGCGTGAACCAAAAACGTGAAAAACCCAACCATTGGGGTTCAAATAAACATCACTGGATCGGATCACATACCGATGCTCACGCATATTCACTCAATCTAGCTCACCAATCCCACAATTCCACAATTCTTGATCCAAATTCACCACCGTCCGTACGATGCAGGCTGTAAAAGCCGGTAGTCGACCACCGTGGGTGGGCTTTGCTGCCGCCGTGTGGGTCGGAATCGCCGCCGGAAACTCCTACTGTTTCCCACTGTACTCTCATTCTTTGAAGTCTGTTTTGGGGTTTTCGCAACAACAGCTTACGATTCTTGGTGTTGCTAATGATTTTGGGGAGAATACAGGGGTGATTCCTGGCATTGCTTGTAATTATTTCCCACCGTGGGCTGTGCTGCTTGTGGGTGTGTTTTCAGCTTTCTTTGGGTATGGTGTCATCTGGCTTGCTATCACTCAAACTGTTCATGGTTTGCCGTACTGGGTGGTAAGTGTTTCTTGATAAAGATTTGGTTTTTGTTGAGTTTTTTTGGGAGTTTGATGGATTTGATGGGTGTGTCATTTGGGTTGGAAGTGTTTCTTCATAAAGATTTGGTTTTTGTTGAGTGTTTTTTGGAAATTTGATGTGTTTTGGATTTGGGTTGTGAGTATTTCTTCTTAAAGATTCAATCTTTGTTAGACTAAACCATTGCAAGGTATGGGCTTGTCCAACATTAGTTGTGCAGGCGACTGATCACTTGATCAGGGTTTAGGACTAGTGTTTTGGGCTGAGTTCTCTTGTTTGATCCGTAACATAATGTTTTAGAAAGTTTTGTATGTTTTGGATTTGGGTTGTAAGTATTTCTTCTTAAAGATTTGAGTTTTGTTTAGTTTTCTGAAAGTTTGATATCTTTTGGATTTGGGTTATGAGTATTTCTTCATAAAGATTTGATTTTTGTTTAAACTTTTTTGAAAGGTTGATGTGTTTTGGATTTGGGTTGTAAGTGTTTCTACATGAAGATTAAATGTTTGTGAAAGTTTTATATCTTTTGGATTTGAGTTGTGAGTATTTCTTCATAAAGATTTGATTTTTGTTAACTTTTCTGAAAGGTTGATGTGTTTTGGATTTGAGTTGTAAGTGTTTCTACATAAAGATTGAAATTTTTGTGAAAGGTTTATATCTTTTGGATTTGGGTTGTAAATTTCTCTTCATAAAGATTCAACTTTTTATTTTTATTTTAATAAAAAAATTCACATCTTTTGGAATTGGGATTGCTTCTATCTGAAGAGCAATTCTTGAGATCTGTTCAGAAGTTAATAAATTTCTTATTTTTAATTAGGAATTGATTCAAGTACTAGAACTTTTAAGATTTGAATTATTTGAAGATATCATCAAGAATAAGTTAGAATTGGTGTAATTTGGAGTGTTTGGATGGTAGAATATCAGCAAGAAGTAAGTTGAATTGATGTAATTTGTAGTGTTTGGATAGAATAATATCAACAAGAAGTAGGCTGAGTTGATGTGATTTGGAGTGTTTGGAATTTGGATAGAAGAATAGCATCAAGAAATAAGTTGAGTTGATGTAATTTGGAGTTTGTGGTTATATTAATATAAAAAAAAGAAATAACTTGAACTGATGTAGTTTCGAGTTTATGTATAGAAGCAGACTACTTAGATTTTGTGTTTGTTTAAAAGTAAATAAAACGTGTTGAATAAACAGTTTGGGAATTGCTCATTCAGGTTGTTGATCTGTTTCTAAATTTTAACCATTTCACCTCTTATATTTCCAATAAGCTGAATTACCAAACACTCTAAACAATTGTGTATATGATCATCTTTTTTTGTTACAGCAGAAGCAGATCCAAACACTATCTCCAACGTTACGTTTTTGTTACAGTTGATTATCTGCTTCTGCTTATTCAAAAACCATAAGCAACTATCATAAGCAAAATCCTAAACACCCCTTAAGTAGGCCACTTCAAGATCCCAACTTTTATAAGTTTTTTGAATTAGACAATACAGTTTAAGACTCTGCTTTTTTCTAATAACAATGGTTGTTTGCAGTTATGGATTGCCCTCGTGCTAGCAGCTAATAGTAGTGCGTGGTTGGGAACTGCAGTTCTCGTTACAAATTTAAGAAATTTCCCACTAAGTCGGGGCACGGTTGCAGGCCTTCTAAAAGGCTACATTGCCTTGAGTGCTGCTGTTTTCACAGAAGTATGCACCATGTTACTAAACGGGTCATCTACACAAATCGTGCTTGTGTTCACCCTCGGCATACCCATCATATGTCTTGCATTAATGTACTACATTCGCCCATGTACACCTGCATCTGAGCCTGATCAGTCGGAAAACGCTCACTTTATCTTTACACAAGGGTCGAGTCTTTTACTAGGAGTCTTTCTCTTAACCACAACGATCCTAAAAAACTCATTAGACCTAAACAAAACTCTCTCCTACATCTTTATCACCATCATGGTGGTTCTTTTACTCTCACCACTTGCAATTCCAATTAAAATGACCTTGTTTCCAGCGCGTAAGAAGATGATCCGGCCCGTTGAGTCTTCAGACAGTTTAGATATGAAAACTGAACCGTTGCTAACAATGTCATCTTCAAACACGAATCTTGAAAGTTTTCGTGAGAATGAAGATGGTTCTGATGTGAACTTGCTTCTCGCTGTCGGAGAAGGGGCTGTTAAGATCAAGAAAAGGAGGCCTAGAAGAGGTGAAGATTTTAGTTTTCGCGAGGCTATGGTGAAGGCGGATTTTTGGCTCTTATGGACCACTTATTTTCTTGGTATCGGGTCGGGTGTCACAGTTTTGAACAATTTAGCCCAAATTGGGAGTTCACTAGGGTTTGAGGATACAACTACATTGATGAGTTTGTTCAGTTTTTGCAATTTTCTTGGCAGGCTTGGTGGTGGTGCTGTTTCGGAATACTTTGTGAGGTAATCTTTATTATCACTACTATTCATATCGTGAGCTCGACCCGAAAAGCCCAGTGTAGTACTTTATGTATGCATAGTCTTAGGCCCATTTGAGCCCGAAAGTGGCGTATCGGTCCTAACGTTTGGTTGAAAAGCTCGGTTTGGCCCGGTCCTGGGCAAGGCCTAGTTATAAGCCGGTCAGGCGCTTTAAAGGCCTAGTTCTATGAGCCCAGATGGTAGAAAAAGATTCATATAAAATATTAATTATCATATACATATGTTTTTAATCTTTTATACAATTTTAATTACTTTTACATGTAATGCAAATATAAATATGTATGTATGTGATGTTTATGCTTTATAAAACTAATCGGAGGCATTTGAAAGAAGCAGATACATATTAATATTCTTCATGATTCTAAGGTTGTAGAAGTTTTATTTTGTGATTTGTATAATGTCTTGTTTTAGTTGAAAAATATAATTTTGGTTATAGTTAACAAAAACTAAAATTAAAAGTATGAGAAAAGTGAAAGTCCAGGAACAACCAGAATGTGGTTCCCAAATTAACCCGTTTTTGTTCGGGCCTAAGTCTGTCGTTTAGGCCCCGACTTAAATCTGTCCTCTTAGGCTCGGCCCGAAATATATCCTTTTAAGCCAAGCTTAAATAAATGTTTACGGGTCCGGGCCTATATGAGCACTTGTAAGCCTAGGCTTAAATCAGACACTTTTGACTCGAGCCTTACATGCATGTAAAACTTTATGGGATTTGTGTTTGGCGCAGGTTAAACGCTATCCCACGGACACTTTGGACAATGGTAACACAAATCATCATGGTGTTATCGTATCTTCTATATGCATCAGCTCTAAATGGAACGCTATACGTTGCAACCGCATTACTTGGAACATGTTATGGTGTTCAAATTGCTATCATGGTATCAACATCCTCCGAGCTTTTTGGATTAAAAAACTTCGGGTTATTTTTCAATTTTATGCAGCTAGGAAACCCTCTCGGTGCACTTCTATTTTCTGGTATGCTCGCGGGTTATGTTTACGACACAGAAGAAGCTAAACAAGGGGGATCAACGTGCTTGGGCCCCAATTGTTTTCGGCTCACATTTATTGTTCTCGCTTGTGTATGTGGTTTAGGGACCATATTGAGCTTGATTTTGACCATTAGAATTCGACCCGTTTATCAAATGCTTTATGCTGGTGGTTCGTTCCGTTTGCCTCAAAGCTCGGGTCACTAGTTTGACGATTTGTTAATAGTCGACGTGTGAGGCCTATATGTTTGTTGTATGTGTGTATAATAAACAAGGTCTTATTTTTTGAGCTTATGACCGTTTGTTATGTAAAATGAATCCTTTTGTCATGATTCTTTTTGAAATATATCTACTAATATTGTGTATGGTGCATTTTGAATTCTAGTGTCATATTTGAAAGTGTTCTAGTGTCATGCTTAAAGTAAGGGTTTGTTTGACAATATTTGAATGATTAAATGCTGAATCAATAAGAAATCTGAACCATTAAGTGGTCTGAACCATTAACCATTAAGAGTTAGTATATCGTTTGACAATTTAAAGAAAAATGTCTGATCAATTCAGATAGAAGGTGTTAATCATTTAATATTAGATCTTTTAACTATTTGTTATTAGTATAATGCTTAACCATTCAGAGACAAATGTCTAAACTATTTAGACATTTGCTCACGAAACAAACAGTTTGAACAATTAAATGTTGCAACATTCAAACATCTGAACCATTAAAACACTGATTAATAGGCAAACAAACAACTCCTAAGTATCGAAACAATTTAAAAAGAAAATTGCATAAATGACATTTATGGTTTAACCAGATTGCAAATTTGATTCCTATATTTTAATAATTGCAAAGTTAGTTTAAATTTTTGTATAGTTATTGCATTTTTAGCCCCTGGTTTTAAATTTATTTGTTTTTTATATGTTTTATACAATTTGAACTAATATTTATATTTAATTTTAGGGACCAAAAGTGTAATACTCACATGAATTTTAAACTAATTTTGTAATTTTTAAAATTTAGAGTAAATTATCATTTGCATCCCTGACGTTTGTTCATTTTAACCACTTGCATCTCTACGGTTTCAAAATTGTCATCCGGCCCCTGACGTTTCATGTTATCTTCATTTGAGTCGATGTTGTTTTATTTTTATTACCATTGAGTACAGATTATTAACACCGTTAGTTTTTCTGTTAAAATTATTATTAAAAAGACCAAACTACCCCTTAAATTAAATAATAATAAAAAACTTGTGGAACTTATTCATCATCTTCTTCTTCATTACCAACACACCCATCACTACCTCCACATCCCTCATCATCACCACCATAGCCCCCCCACCACACACTATTTTCCCTTTATTAGAGCCACCCATCACCACCATCCTCCACGTATACGACACCGTTTTCCATGGTTTCTCCGCCTCCATCACACCCTCACACGCCTCCGACCTCGAGAAACACCCCAATGTGCTGCTGGTGCTTCAAGATCGCCGGAGAGAGCTTCACACCACCCGTTCGCCGCAGTTCGTTGGGCTGAGGAACCAAAGAGGCCTCTGGTCCGAATCGGACCACGGTTCCGATGTTATTGTTGGTGTGTTTGATACCGGAATCTGGCCGGAGAGACGGAGCTTCTCCGATCTGAACCAGAGAGGCCTCTACGCATTATTATCTTTACCCAAACATTCCATTATTTGTCTTTACAATACTCACGATTCAGTCATTCAGCTCCCACCGCCGCCGGCTCAACCTCCAAAACCACCAGCTCCAAAATAACTATCCCCCCTCAATCGGTAAACCGTAACACCCAAAACCACCACCCTCCGGCGAAATCACCACCAGCTCCCACCACCGCCGGCTCAACCTCCACCGTATGATGGACCCAAAGTTCGCTGGAAAACCAATTCCCACCTCCCTCTACCACGGTGGTCGCCGGAACGACATCGATCAGATGCCCGAAACGCCCACTCGAGGAGCCCACCACCGTCGGACCCAATCGGAGACCTTCTTCCCCTTCCCCGACGAAGATATTATCCTCGACGACGTCGTTAAGGACTTCAATTTCGCCGGAATTGACCTCCTGTCACTCTCCTCCGACGCTCCTGCACCCACCGGAGATTCATCTCTGGAGAAAGATTCCTCCGGCGGTAAGCCGACAGCGAGAAAGACGGTGGGGTATGGGACCCATCTCAGGAGTCTCTCTGTGGGGTCTGATTTCTTTGATGCGTTGGGGCTGAGCTCCGTCGTGGAGGCGGAGAAGACCGGCGACGGTGGGTATCGTCACCGGCAAAGTGGTTCAACCAATGGGTCTGCTGCGACGTCGTTTGAAGGGGATTCTGTGTTGATGTTGCTTGATAACTCGAAGAAAGCACTTGCACTTGATATGTTAGCACGCCTTGTAATTGGGGCTTTTTGGGTTCGGTGATTGAGGTCGTATTGGGTGATGATGCTGATATGGGTTTGATGGGTCTTGAGAGGGGGGAAGATAGAAAGCGTTTTAGAGAGAGAAAGCTTCAATTGAGGGATGAATTTATTGGGTGGTTGTCGAGAGTAAAACACCCTTTTGGATGTATTGGCATGAGAGCATAGGGAGATCTGAAACAAAAGCTTTAAGGGTTTGATAATAGAGGTTTTGTCTGGAAAAACTATGCATTTGGAGATGATGGTGACTGAATCAGTTGCAGGTGTTGATGGTGAAGAAGATGAAAGGAGTGATGGAGGAGGGAAGGAGAGAGTGAGTGTCCGGGGGGAGGGGGAGAGTGGGTGTATGTGAGTTAAGGGTAGTTTTGTCATTTTAAAAAAAGTTAACTGAACAATTTAACGGAGTTAGTTATTTTGATTCAAATGGAGATAAAAATGAAACATTAGGGGACAAATAGAGACTTTGAAACTGTAGGGATACAAGTGGTTAAAATAAGAAAACGTTAGGGATGCAAATGATAATTTACTCTAAAATTTAAAGAGCAAGCTTACAATGACTATACCAAAATTTAGACTAATTTTATAATTTTCAAAGTCTGAGAACAAATTTGTAATCTGGTCAAATCACATAAACCATTTATGTAATTTTCTCTTTTTAGAAAACGATATACCAATAGTACATTGTAGGCCCAAATCGACCCGATTATTGAAGTTTTGATATGACATATGTATGAAAGCGCTTGGTAGACTTGAATCTAGAAGATTATTGAAGTTATGATATGACTTGTGCATGAATATGAATATATGGTGATTGGATTTTATAACATTAGTAGCCAAAAACATCATATGTGCTATAGTGGTTGTTTGAAGGTTATTGAAAGGGTCAAATGGTCACATCAAAATCAATGGTTAAGTGACACCATTACAAGTGGTTGGTTGGTGAAGAAGGTCCCATGGCATGGCACCACCACCATGGTCCAAATACATGGTTGGTTCATACCCAACCACTCAAGTGCACCACCCATGAGGCTAAGGTGGGCCTAAGTGCTTAAGTGCCTAACACTGCTGGTTAATAAAAGATATTTGTACCCATTGCAACTGAGTTTTAGTATAATATAGTTCATGCACCTGTTTAAAACATATATACTGGTCAAAGATCCTTAAACTGCTCAAATTAGACGTGTTAATGTTCCAAATATAAGAATTCTATAGGCGCGGATGATTTGTCTGATCGTATAAGATAACGTTAATGAGATAGCGTTTCATTTTAATCAAAGAGTCTACAACATTTTTTGTCAACAAAAACCAGGTGCATAGCATTCACTTAAGATCATTGTGTATGTTTGCAAGTTGCAATTGATTTCACTTTCAAAACTTATTTAACATAATTAAGTTCACGGATTTTGTTATACTAAAAAGTATTTACCGGATTTCTTAATTTTATGTTATTAACCCTATAAATTATAACATGATCTCCAAAAGACTAGAGTTGTCCAGTGTCTTATAAATAAAAACAGAGTTTAAAACCTAATAAAAGATAGATTAAAAGTTGATGTAGTTTACAATAGCATATGCATGTGTCATGTGTGAGTCGCTACAGAAAAAAAAACTACATTATTAATCATTCAAAACTAATTAGTTCACACAGGTATAATTAGATAGTCATAATCAAAACTAATGACCTTTAAGTAGGTTTTAAGTCATGAAACATGGCATCCCATTTGACCTCTTCAGCACTTCTACCAGACCAATATCCACCGTTGACGCCATCGTCGCCACCACCATCGTCATCACTATACAAATTCTCTCTACACTCGCCACTGTCTTCCTTAATTTTATCATGTCGGATATCATAAACCGGAGAATCAGAAAAGCTATTCACTTTAGCACCACCGGATCCGACCACCGGCCGATAACCATTGGTGATCAAAAGAGTTGCAGCCCCTTGTTTATTCATCACCAACCTGAAAATAGTGAAAATATTTTGTATAAATCAATTTAGGCTGAAAAAAATAGAGGTGTTCACGATCAGGTTTTAATGTTTTTTAAGTTAAACTGTGAGACAAAACATTAATAACAGTTTATGAATATTGTAAATCAAAACCAAATCCCTAAAACTAAAACTAACCCAAAACGTTATTATCAGTTTGACTTTTGTCTAGTTTTATGGTTTTGGTTTATCTAACAATTTTCGTAAGAAAATAAATAAAATATATCAAAATAAAGAAGGGGACGACTCATGTAAAATAAAAAAAAGTTATATATCACATGTTATGTTCTCGTATTTCAACAGATTTACAGTATAAACTGTAAACCAAACCATTATTCGTAGTTTACGGATCCCTAAATTGGCGAATCACTTTTTTTAAACCAACTGCGACGCGAGACTAAATTGATGATTGTTTTAAAACCTACCGCACAGTTTCATGGTTTTAAACCGAACCGACACCACTAAAAATATTATTGAATAATAAGATTGTATCAAAGGAAAACATTGTTTTCAAATTACCTATTACTCCTCTTCACCATGGCAGCTTTCCATCTCAAACTATAGCTCCTTGATCCCTTAACCATAACCATAGCCGATCGCGTATCATTTCGTTGCACCAACGTTCTAACATATCGAGCCAACGTTCTCTTAGTCTTCTTGATGGTTGCAACAAATCTACCCATTGGATGTGAACCAGGCGACTTTCTAGCGAGTTTGAGGATCTCGAGCCTATGTTTCGCTATAGAGATCCCCATGCTTTGAAGAAACTCGTGGTTGAAATACGCGATGTCGTCTTCTTCGAGTTGATTGTGTGAGAAAGATATTGCATATTCATGAATCAATGGTGGATCAAGGTGAGTTTTTGATAGCCATGAGAACCAATCCATTGGGTTGATCATGTGTTTTGTGGGTTGCTTTGAGTGGAAGATAACGTATTTATATTTTTTTGTAAAGGAATTAAAGGGGTCAAAAATGTGGAATATGTAAAAGAAAAAAAGTGTAAAGATAAAAGATTAGCTTGTTACATGTTAACACGTCAAAATTGGTATAGAACTATAGATAACAAAAGTGTTTTTTTTTTTGTTATTAATGGACTAAACCGGCAATATTATGTAACAAAGTAGACGTATTAGATGTTTAATAGAAAAATTAAAATAGTAAGAAAGATTTAATCAAAATATAGAGGAATTTGATTATTCAGTTATAATTTTTTTGTTATTGATTTTGTGGTTTGATTATAACTATATGTATAAAAAATCAAAACTGAAATCAACCTTTGTAATTTTATATTTTATAAATAATATAACCTATACTAATTTTTTTTTTGTTATTTTCTTTTACAAAAAACGGCATAGGAAAAGCTTCTATGGGGCTAGGGGGCCATCTCTCTCCATTTTTTCGTCAGTAGTGTTAATTTTTGAATTCATAGTGTCTATTTTTTGTCCGGTAGTTAAATTTTTTTAATAAATATAAAGTTTGTCCCCCTTAAAATAGTTTACTTTCGCATGCACCTCCTTAAAGTGTTGTTCAAGTTCCGTTACCGAAAACCGTGTTAGTTTCATTTGTTTTCTTTATAAACTGACAAGGATTGCTACTATTTTATTTAACCGAATATATATTTTGTTTTATTAACCTAAATTAATTTGATTCCCCTCACGTTTAAAGTGAGTTGATTAACCTCTCTTCGAATCACTAAATTAATATGATACAATGTTAAGTAAAAGAAATTAGCTATTTCAAAAATTATACGATATTATTTTAAATCCAACCTATTTATCTTACCATTTATCAAGTTAAAATTCTAAACAACCAAAGGAAGATAGATATAAATTTTCAATGTGGTGGTTAAAATTAGAAGAATTAAAGTTTGTGGGGTCTCTAAGTATGAATTGTGCAAGTTTAAGTCAAGACTAAGAAATCTTTCTTTGAAATTTAGGCATCAATCAAGGCATTGGAAAAGGGCATATAACCACCATTTTCTACCTTTGCTTGCATTAATATTGATTTTGGCTTCAATTTCAATCTTTATCAAAATGTTCTTCAAACTTTAGGTCAACTAAGTAAATCAACTATTTAATTTTCCCAATTAATCACCAAACAATTTGATGGAGGAGCTTAGTGGGTTTGATTAGAGCATTTGATAAAGATCAAAGTCGAAATCAATATTAATGCTTGCGAAGTGGCAAATGGTGGTTACTTAACTAAAGTAGGTCTTTCGATCTTTTGATGATTTTTGTTAGCGAAAATAACAAGTTGGTTACAACCCATGGTGGTTCAGTTGGCACAAGATGGTTCAGTCGTTTATAAGCAATCATACTCGATATTGACTTGCAAATCCAGTTTTTTTTTTCCTTTTTTTCCAATTAATCTTATAATTTGTTCTTTGTTTGTTCAATTATTTTGGTTCATATACGAATTAGATAATTCGGTTTCCTAAAAGATGATAGAGTTGCTAATTTTGACACTAGGAAGCCTACAAGGAAAAGTGATAAAATAGATTTTATAAGAGAAAATCACATTCAATTCAACACTAAATGATTTCGGAATTTTTTGACGTTGAAAATCACCCATTATGACTTTTAAAGGGGACGATATAATTCTTACTCTAGAAGTATCATATTTAAATGAAGGATTGATATTTTTCATTGGTCCTCTTTAATATATGTTTTTTTTCTTTTTTCTTTTACATCCACCCTGTATTATATGTTATATCGCTTTCTTTAAGTACGTATAGCTCGTGTCTTAATGTGAGGAACTTGAAGGGTAAAAGAAATATTTCAGGCCTTTAAAGTAATATTTTTAAAACTAAACCGGATAGCAAAGTAATCATTTTAAGGGTAATTAATTTGTCAAATCGGTTGGATAGTTGAACCAGCTTTTTTTTTTTTTTTTTTTTTGGAAAATGCAATTATATGAATGACTAGCAAGAAGCTAGAGTGAAAGTACAAACACCAATTTTATTACGTATCAAAATACACCCGTTTTTTTCATGTGATTTCATTTTATTTGCGCGCGCTTCTTGATCCAAAGGTACGATGTTGCTTTAATAACTCCACAATCAGCCTCTTAATTGTTCAGATGTCTGAATGATTCAACACTTAATGGTTCAGACTGTTTGTTTCGTAAGCACATGTCTGAATGGTTAAGACATTTACCTCTTAATGGTTAAGTATTATACTGATGCTGAATGGTTAATAAGTCTAATGTTGAATGGTTAAGACCTATTATCTGAATTGGTCATACATTTGTATTTTAATAGTTAAACGATATACTAACTCTTAATAGTTCAGAACTCTTAATGATTCGACACTTAATAATTCATATCTTTCATTGGTTCAACATTTAATCGGGCAAACTAACCCCCTAAATTGGCAATCGAAACATTGTTACTTTATTCTCACAAACTCTAAATGGTAGTGTACACTATGGCTTGGATCAATTATCTTTTCTCCATCAATTTTTTAATTAATAAAATCATGAAGCTTTAGTAAATTTGCAAAGGAAAATGGGAATATAGGGGGAAGTTTGATCCATGAGCTAATAATAGCCCAAGCGAGATGACATCATATATAAAAAATATTAATATTATTTAATATATATGCGTACTTTTAAAATAATATATGTTTTAAGGTAGATTTACAATCTTAATACAATATTAACATTTAATTAACTGCAATAAGTATAAAGCATAAATTAATAAAAAAATAAGATTTTGAAAGATCATAAAAAAAAATTAAAATCCAATCCAACCACCGGTCAGGTTCAACCGGTTCATCGATCCAACTGGTAATCGGGAGGTTTAAATACACACAACCGGATCGTTCCCATTCCAAAAATACAAAAGATATGGATGGTTCACATTTTACTAACAGGTCCAGAAAATTTGTTAGTTTTGAACAGCAATGAATATATGTAAATCTAGTTTTTTAATTTACTATGATTTTGTCCCGCTAAATTTGCTAATAATATTTCAACCAGTATATATATTTTTAAGCGTGCTAAAAATATATATAAATGTTCACACACCCAAACAATGCTACAAAATTCTCATTTATTTTTGCAAACCATAAATGTTTCCAAATAATCCAACAATGCTAACTATGATCGCTAGAATCAACATCAACCATGACAACAAGCGCTCTCGGCTACTAAGACCAGATGATCCATTGCGGTTTAAACGTAGCGCGATAAGAGCTGGAAATGTGAACCCTAATGATACAGCTGTGGTTGCACCCGTAAACTTAAAAGCGGTCCATATGCTTGGGATCATGATCGACGCCAAATATATTATCCCCAAAATCACACACGTTAACCCTAAACACCTACTCTTGCTCTCGGATAGTGGCGCCACACGACTAAAAGCCAATGCATCGATAGTTTGCCTTAACGAGAAGTGAATCACGGGGAACACGAGAATCAAGTGAAAAATGTAGCCCACACGAACGATGAAATTTAAAGTTGTACTATACCGAATCGCGAGAGGTTTATCGAAATTCGTAAGCACGTCGGGTTCCGTGTTTTTCCCGAATAGAAGGTAACCCGATACCGCGGTCAAGCAATAGATTATAACACAAATGACAGTCGTTATCCTCCCGACTTTGTTCATTTTCTTAGGCGAACGCCCTTTGAGTTCGCTGTAAATCGGTTGAATATTAAAGTGACAAACGTATGCATTCGACATGATCGGGATCACAACGAGAAGATCAATAATCGCTTGTTCCGAACTAAAATCAGGAACTAGCCTAGGACGCGCGATTTTCCCCTCAACCAACATGATAAACGCCACTAGACACGCGATTGTCACAAAAAGAACTGCAAGAACCACAGAAGCAGCTGATGTCATACTCAACGACTCAATCTTGTCCAATGCACAAAGTGGTGCAAGAAACACGATTAACACGATCAACATCACGAGTCGCCTATCGTCCCAAAACCCGTTACCAAACCATTGTTCCAAAACTCCAGCATGGCGAGCTGAACCCGACATCACATCACCAATAATGATCAAATAAACCACCAAAACACCAGCATTGTTCAAGATTATACAAATATCAGATAATATTCTTGCTGGTGAACCTAATGCTTGTTGCACAACCTCACCGTATGATGTCGCTTTGCATTGAACCGTAGATCGAACGATCATCTCGACACTAATTTCGGATATAATACCTATCAAGAAGATCATAACAATGCCGGTGATCAAGCCGAGAACTTTCATGGTTTCGGGTAATGCCATGATTCCAGCCCCGATTACGGTTGTGGTTAAGTTAAAAACAGCACCATAGATGCCCGAATTCGATCTTTCTGAATCTTGATCAAGATCATTGTCATCATCATCATTATTTTTGCCATGGGAACTAATCGAATCGTTTTGAGCGGTTTGTTCTTTACTTCCCATGGTAATTCGATGTGGGTATGAATCTTTATCACGAAATTTGGATCAAAAACATGAAAACTTTGAAAAAAAGTAAGAATTTTATGGATGTAAGAAAGAAAAAGAAGATAGTTGCATGAAGATTGACAAATTGAGTCAAAATTTGATGAAAAAGATTGATTATTTGATGAATTGAAGAAAGGAATCTATAATTTTGATGATTGTATTGATGGGATTGTGTTAAGAGGTGAGGAAATAACGGAGGTTAACGAATTTTGAGAGATTAGAGGTTTTTTCTTTCTATTTTAGGTGTGGTGCCGTTGACTTTTGATTGTTGACTAAGAAGTAGGTTTGAGTTAAGTATTGATATTATTAGTCTTATGTTTGTTGTAAGTTTACATCTGATCCTGTTTTTTTACATTTCTGTTACCTAATTATTCATTATTAGATATTCATTTATACACGAGTTGAAATAAAAAAAAGTTATATAATAAATTATATATACGTATGATCTAATATACGTTACAGAACCTTAAACCCGATCTAGTTTCTTACATGTCTAGTACCTGATTATTCATTATTCAACATGGTTGTGACAAGTATTAGGGATCACTTATGATTTTAAATGGTTAAAACTTATTATATATTATGTTAACTATGATGAGTCTCAACAGTTCTTTATTTAATAATTAGATAAATTACTAAGTATTAAGCCCTTCGTGTTGTTACGGACCATACCAACACCAAAGGTTACACCACCGTTAGTGACCACCAACGTCGAAAAACGCGTATAGAGAAACGAGAAAAAATAAACTGTTCTTGGAGGAAATGTAACACTAAGGATACACCACCACTAGAAGAAGCATAAAACATATAAAATAATAGGTAAGTCGGTCTTGGACCAGTGTGTTGTGACCGCCGCTAAATGAGAAAAAAATTAGCGTAAAAACGTTGAACCACACATGCACGCTGCGATGTTTAACTCACAAAGTGTAGATCGAAACGTAAAACGTTAAAATATAAAAAGTATAAGGAACAAAATTAAAAGTAAAAAAATATTTGGGCTAAATTGGGTTGAATTAAAAACACTAGAGATTAAAATGAATAAGACAAAAAATGATACAACCCCTATAGTATGTTGTACAACTTATAATACATTATAAAATTAGTAATTATTATTATATATAAACCAAATATTATTATCGGAAGTATTAATATAAAATATTAACCAAGTAAAGAAGCATATATATAAATAAAAAAAACACGATTAGGCAAATTAAAAACAGGGATCGGGGTAGATTTAACATACCATAAAAACAAAATTGAGAGTGCTCACGTCATCTAATTCTACAATTTTCTGCCTCTCAATATCATATTTGTCCATAAATCCATCAACCTACAAAGAAATGTAAAATCAAGAGCGGACCTATGTACAAGCTTTGGGTCAATATATTTTTTTAGTTTTATATGTATGAAAACTCCAAACGTTCTTATCAAATTATGCAATCGTTTTACTTTTACGCCCTACAAAAAATTTCATGAGTTTGTTACATTGTATAATCGATCACAACAAACGTTTCTAAATACCTAAAAAAAAAGTTAATGTTTACACTTGGTGTACTTGTAATGTATAAAATTAACCAAATGGGGATGAAAATGACACCAAATTTTACTCTTAACTAAATAAAATAGTTAATTAATAATAACCTAGTTTAGCTTAAGTTTTGATATAAAGTAGATTGATTTATTCCCGTGGCCAGAGGTGAACAAATCAAGGTTTTGGCCCAAAGCCGTTCGGGTTTAGCTAACAAAAATTAATACTAGTTTTTGTTCAGACTGCTTCTTGTTTGGAAACGGCTT
>BJCM01093965.1:0-13164 GCA_018326385.1 Flaveria bidentis | reverse complement strand
TATATATATATATATATATATATATATATATATATATATGTGTGTGTGTGTGTGTGTGTGTGTGTTTAAACCATGGGAACTCACCAACTTTCAAAGTTGACACTTTATTTTTTAACATGTTTCAGGTTACTACTTGAAGATCTTCTTGTGCTCATATAGGACTTGGACCTAGATTAATTGAAAATCTTATGTTATTGGTTGTATCTTGATTGTTTTGTAATGATTTATTTGCCTTGTAAAGTTTAATGATTAATGATATTTATTATTATTTCAATTTAATTAGTTTCATGGCTATGAACAATCGTCTTCCATTCGTCCGCCCCGATGATTCCGCCGTCGGTCGGGGTGTGACACTTATGAACTTATATTTGTAAACATCTTGATACTTGTAAATGCACATGTAATTCCTCTTTACTTTTTGTTATGGTTATTGGTATTATTGTGAGTGTTATATGATATACATTATATGTTGACAATCATTAACTATTGTTATCTTGGCGATGTCATAGATCTATGGGCCTGACAATCATTAACAATTGAGTGTCGTTTGTAAAATTCAATTTTTTTGTGGACAACAGAGCTACTACCAACGATATTGGATTCTTCATTGACGAATAACGTAAAAAATCGGTTTTGACCATTAAGAACAACATTCATAAAATATTGTAAGTCTTTATCATCAGAAATATCGATAAAATGAGTATACGTAGACATTTTATACGATAATCATATATAACTTTGAATTTTTAGTTTTGAAGAAATCATATCCTTTAATTCATCAAATGTTATATTAGTAGATAAACTAAGAACATGTCTAACACATTTACCTTTTAATGGTAGATATTATTCGACACCGTTTACAAAATGCCATTTATCATCAGTGCATAGTATGATATTAACTGACATTTTAAAAAAAACTGAAAATTTTAAGAAGAAGGTTTTGAGAGAATATAATATTTATTAAGGGTTAATATGATATTATATAGGAGAAAATAAAATTATATTAAATTATAAGTATTAAAAAAACAATAAATATTAAAAAATCATGGAATTTTTATTTTTTTTAAAATATTGGGTGAGGAGTGGCATTTTCATAAATAATCACGAAAGATTCTCATGATCCCTTGCTGTCTCAACGAGGGAATGGTCGATACGTCAGCGATTGGGTGAGGGTTGACACGTAGGCGATGGATTATGTCATTTCCTCGCCGAACACATTTCCTCAGGGAAATGATTCTCCTACTCACTCATTACGTCAACGAGAAATAACACGTGACAAGCATCGATTATTTTTTTTTAGTTTTAGTTTTGACCGGTTATTTTAATAATTTATTTCGGTCAATACGTCAATTTCATAATTTTTCTATTTATCTGTTAAAAAAACATTAAAATGGCTAAAATGTGTTGAATTGTGGTAACTTGATACGACAGTGATCCAACGGTGAAGATGATGTTCTCCTGTCAAAGCCAGTGAATCTGTCCCCACACTATCCTTTCTTCACAACAAAAGCGGCCCCACATTAACAACGAACTACCTCATCTTACCGTGAGTCTGCACACACAGAGTCCCATCCCATCTTGTCATTTGTCAACATGTCATGTCACTCTCACCTCATGTCTGTGAGTATGTTATTGCTGCATACTTGGGCCCCACACGTGGCCCCACATGTATTCAGCTTTCATTTTTGTTTTATGCTCACTTTTCATTTAAGTCCGTATTCTTTTGCTTTATTTCAGTTTATTCCCTTGTACTTCTTCCATCCGTTTTCTTGGTTCATTTAATGGGATATTCAATTCTTTGTCATAATTGTTTGGATTGTACGCTCTAAAATGATTTTATTTTTATGCTTTTTTTAATTATGTTGTACAATAAAAATATAAACAAGATAGAAGTATAATTCTCTTGTAGTAAAAAGGCTCGGTTTTGTTCATATTTTGAAGAAAATAGAACTAACTAGCTTTAGTAAAAAGCGGTCGTTTTTTTTAGTTTTGTTTTTAAAAATTGAATTTTTAAAATTATTAATTTATTTATAAATAAACTTAATAAATAAATTTATTTCTTAACTTATTAAATATTAAAATAATATTATTAGTAATTAAAATAATTATTAGGAGAGAGACGAGAAAATTTTAATAAGAATTATTGTGATGATAACATGTGGCACTCCAATTTACTATTTTATTATAGTAAAAAGTTTACAAAACTGGGTGTGTGTTGTTATAGACGAAACTTAAAATAAAATGTTATCGATGTTCTCATCCAGCAATAAAATCTATCTATATTGTTGTATGGGTGAGAGATTGGGTATAATGATGGATATGTAAAAGATGTTGTTCATTGTTAGATATTCTATGTGTTGCTCTTAAAAATAGATGATATTGTTGTTAATACTTAAAAGAATTATGTAGTTATTAGCTTTAATAAACCCGTGTATGTAGGGTTAAATTTATTGAATAAAATAAAAATTATTTATTATAAACGATATACTAAGATATGATATAGTTAGAATTACGTATAAATAATAAGTATAAATAATAAACCAATAATCTGAACTTTTTTTATTATTTTTTTCACAGATAAAGTAAACATTTTGTTTCAGAAAAACATTTTATAATAATTTTATGTTTAAAAATTTTCTAACTATAACTTCCTATTTTAAATATTTTTTATAAAAAACTAATCTTAAAATATTACGTAAAAATGTTAGGAGCCTCAAACAAACGTAAGAAAACATTTAAAATGAAAACAAGAAATATACCAAGCTTGTCATTCAACGTTTAAATTTTAAATTTGAATAACCTTAAAATATATAGTTCAAACTATAATGATAATAATATTAGACAGAACAAATATAGAGTTTTTAAACTACCCATACGTGTCTCTTTTAATCTCGATTTGGGACATTTTCTGAATTGGAGAGAAAGTTTGTAGCCCGAAACCCATAATTTTGTGTTTTCTTTTCTCTAGTTATCTCTCCAATCAAGTTTGTAAATTCATTCATGGTTGTGTCTCTTATGAAATATGTGTTTGTAGATTGTTAAAACTTATTAGAATATTGAAATTAAAAGAATTTGATTGGTTTAAGATTTATACGGTTGAGTTCATGATTTACGGTTTTAAATAACAGTTTTAACAGTTTAATACACACTTGAAAACTTAGAACCAACTCTTAAAAATCGAACCTTGTTTAGTCGTATACCCTTTTGATTTGTTTACTTTTTTATTTCAAAAAAGTACATCTATGCATATGTTGTGTATGATATTCATAAAACATGTTTATAATTTCAAAAATAATTATAAAATCTAACAAGTTTGAACTAAAAACTTGATGTACGTCATCCCAAACCATATTACTTGACACGACCAATCCAACCATCATCCAATTTGATCATACATTTTTTGAAACCGTAGTAAGCATTTTGACATAGAATTTTTGTCAAACCGAACCATGACCACTTTAACTCAAAGTCACAAACGAATAAAAACTTTAAAGTTTAGAGGTTTGACAGTAGCACCTTCATAAAATCCGTCAAGGTTTTAGGGCTTCGACTCTAAGCACTTTGTCATATGTTGCGATTAGACGTCAAACCGGTCATTCGGTTTTCAAAACCATGCTTTTATAGTTTTGTATTGTGTTTGAAGTATAAAGTGTATAAACTATATATAAAGGATACAAATAAAGGGTATATAAAAGTGAAGTTTTGGAAAGTAAAGGAGAATAAAAAAGGTGAAGAGGAAAGGAAAAAGTTTTTAAAAAGAATAAATAAAAAAAGAAAGGGCAAAATCGAGACGCATGCAAAGCCATCATCATGGTGTCCTCTTTGTCCCACGAAACCTACCATGCCACACTTCGGTCTTTTGTTGAACCAATTCCTTTTAAACCCTGTTTTTTGATTTATTTACATTCATGCCACCCGCCAAATCAGTTCATTACAACTCTACTTTTGTAATGAGATGATGTAATTAAGTATTCACATCGTATATTTATTTGTAAATGTGGTGTTTCAAACTCTGACTTTTCTTTTTTTTTTTCCCTAGAAATTTCTCTACGTTAGATATTAAGTTCTCAAAAGTTGACAATTAAAAGAGAGTAGAGCAAGTGGATTTTGTTAGTTTCCAAAGGCTTTTAATCAATTTGGTCGTGGATTTAATCCCTACGACTAACTTTTAATTTATAGTGCTTCTTTTTTTACTTTTCTTATATTCTTTTAATTTAGATTGCTTTATTTTATCAGTTTTGCTGCTAACATGCATGTAAAAAATGCTGAATTTGTGAACTCGTAAACTTTTGTATTACTTTCGATGTGTTTTTTATTCTAAGTTTTGGTTTCCGTAAGCAAATATATTCAACTTCATAAACTACTCTTTTTGAACTTAACCACGTCGATTTAAATGTTGTAGCCGGGATTTGCGACAACATTTTGGCAATGGTTATGACCTTTGCAAGCGTGCACTTTCTCACTTTCTTTTATGTAATAATTCATGTTCATGTCCCCGTCACAATTCACATAATGAAGTTTACAGGCGCTCAACCATTATCCATGTTGCACCGCGGGTAACAAAATTCACAAACGCATCTCTACATGCGATCACACCACAACGCACGGGTACGTTTGCTCGTAGAATCTTAATTATAAAAATTTAATCAATACTTGTAATATTTATTATATGCTATGTAATTATTTACCATGTTGTTTACAAGGGTATTATGTGATGTTTCCGTGCAGTGGCTTAATACCAGTTAGCATCCGACTTTAATAGCGAGTTAATTTAGTTATCTGTATTATATCCATTTTGGTTAAGGGTGAAAAAGTAAATTCACATTGATTCAAATAATATTCCCCAAGATACAAAGGGATAAAGCAGCAGCACAGAAGCAGTAATAGGTGAGTAAAGTGAAAACAGCTAAAAGCAAACCAACAAAACAAACACCATATGAGCTACAACACTACACACCCAACAACTCCACATTTCACCTCCATCACCATCACCAACAGGTCCCTTCATCTTTTCACCGTTAGGGTTCATCTAAAAACCCAATCTTTTACTAACTTTCTTGATTCTTTCTCTTCACAGAATCACCATGTTTCAAAGATTAGGCACGATTGAGCCACAGATTCATCTGTTCTAATCTGGTTGTCGATTTTCTTGAATCAAGAAGCAGATTTCACCTGGGTTTATTAGGGTTTTTGTAAAGAAGCAACAGTGAGCTTCAATGGCGATGCCCTGCAATGATGGTAAGTGTACGATTATGGATAATGGGAAATACGTTCGATACACACCTGAGCAGGTTGAAGCCCTTGAGAGGCTGTATCATGAGTGCCCTAAACCCAGTTCGATTCGTCGTCAACAGCTCATTCGTGAATGCCCTATTCTTTCAAACATCGAGCCCAAACAGATCAAAGTTTGGTTCCAAAATCGAAGGTTGATTGTTGTAAATAAATTAGGGCTTGTGAATCGATTGTAAAAGTGTTTAACATGTGTATTGATTTGGGTTTTTCTTTGATTTGCAGATGTAGGGAGAAACAGAGGAAAGAGGCTTCACGGCTGCAGTCTGTGAATCGGAAGCTTACTGCAATGAACAAGCTGTTAATGGAGGAAAACGATCGATTGCAGAAGCAAGTGTCGCATCTTGTGTATGAAAATGGGTGCTTTCGTCAACATACACAAAATGTGAGACCTTTGCTGCTGTGAATTTGTGGTTTGAACTTTTGATTCACTCTGTTTCTTGATATTAATGTTTGTAATGTTTGATGTTTCTTGATGATTTGCAGACTGCAGTTGCAACTAAAGACACTAGTTGTGAGTCGGTGGTGACTAGTGGTCAACGCAATTTGACCCCTCAGCATCCTCAAGGGGATGCTAGTCCTGCAGGGTCAGTTGCGTTTGAAAGTTGAAACTTTGAATGTTTGATTCAGTGGTTTTGTGACATTTTGGTTGTGTTTTTGTTTAATTGTTTTCTTTGGTTTCAGACTTTTGTCCATTGCAGAGGAAACTTTAACAGAGTTTCTTTCGAAGGCTACTGGAACCGCTGTCGAGTGGGTCCAGATGCCTGGAATGAAGGTATCGTCGAACATTCGAATCTTGGTTTTAAAAAGCGCGTCTTTGCGTTAGTATTGGTGACTGTAGGGTCTTGTTGAAGCTGATATGTAAAAATGACAATAAGAATAAGAGATCATGAATGGTTTAGGACTGTTTGACAACTATCTAAATCAGCCACTTAAATGGTTCAAATGTCTGAATGATTTAGCATTTAATGGTTTGTTTCGATAGCACATTGTTTGAATGGTTAAATATTATATCAATGTTGAATGGTTAAGAGGTCTTTGAATAGTCAAGTAATATACTAGCTTTTAATGATTCAGTTCTTTTAATAGTTCAGCATTTAATGGTTCAGACATCTTAATGGTTCAACACTTAATCACTCAGAAATTACCAAACAACCTCTTACTTGTTTAAAAAAGAGTGATAAGTAAAGAGATAAGGCTTTTGATTGAACATAAAGTTTATTTGGTTTTACATAGAGCCTTATTGCTTTCGCATTTGGGACCTAAATGCTCTTTGTTCCCCTTAAAACCTAGATCCAAATATATATGGTTAAAATGATGTCACATTAGTTTATATGTATTTAAAGATGAATAAGACTTTGCTAATTTGTGTTAACATTTCTTTTCCTTTGAATGCAGCCTGGTCCGGATTCCATTGGAATCGTTGCTATTTCTCATGGTTGCACTGGCGTGGCAGCACGCGCATGTGGCTTAGTCGGTCTTGAGCCTACAAGGGTATATATTGTCTCCTCTGTATTGTTTCGTATAAACATGAGTTGAAGCATTTTGGGTTTTTGAATCACTGTATTATTGTTTCAGGTTGCTGAGATCCTCAAGGATCGACCCTCGTGGTTTCGTGATTGTAGAGCTGTTGATGTTCTTGATGTGCTGCCCACTGCCAATGGTGGAACCATTGAACTCTTGTACATGCAGGTAACCACATGATCCCACCTAGCTGTTATAGTTGATTGTTAACCAAATTTAGACCCTTGGCTCGCGCCCTTTGTTATGGTCTAATATTGTTTTGTGTTGCAGCTATATGCCCCTACAACTTTGGCTACGGCTCGTGACTTCTTGTTGTTGCGCTATACTTCAGTTACAGAAGATGGTAGTCTAGTGGTTAGTGAAACTGAAATCTAACTTTTATTTTATATATCATTCGTCTTGAAATCTTGAATAATATAAATGATGGGCTCTCAGGTATGTGAAAGATCACTAGCCAACACACCGAATGCTCCGAGCATACCCTCAGTGCCAAACTTTGTGCGGGCAGAAATGCTGCCTAGTGGGTACCTTATTAGACCTTGTGAAGGAGGCGGGTCGATCATCCACATTGTAGATCATATGAATCTACAGGTAAAAATCTGCACTTTATCTGATTGTGTGATTGCTATGATTCTATTTAAAATGTGATGTTTTTGACCTTTGGATTGAATTAATATACACGTATCACTATATAGGCATGGAGTGTACCTGAAGTGTTGCGCCCGTTGTATGAATCATCAACTGTTATTGCTCAAAAAACAACTATGATGGTAACAGTGTTAAATTTCTTGACTTGTAAATTGTAATCTTTGTGTCGGGTTTGTGGACTTTAAGGTTTGATAATTTTTGTACAGGCGTTACGTCAACTCAGGCAAATAGCTCACGAGGCTTCTCAGACCACTACCCCTAATTGGGGCCGAAGACCTGCAGCTTTAAGAGCACTTAGCCAGAGATTGAGCAGGTATCTAAATCACTAATTTTGGACCAATTTCTTATCAAGGGTGAAAATTGGGCAGGCTGTATCAAAATGGGTTTTTTGGGTGCATGACAAACGGGTCGTTTTTTTGACCCGTTCGGATACTTGCGTTAAACATGAACTGAATTGACCTGTTCACAAGTAAACGGGCCAAGATCAGCCCTTTTTGAAAAAGTCATTGGGTGTGATTTATTCTGATGTTTGTGTTCTTTTTAGGGGGTTTAACGAGGCTGTGAACGGGTTTACTGATGAAGGATGGTCATTAATGGCTAATGATGGAACGGATGATGTAACGATACATGTAAACTCTTCACCTGAAAAACTTATGGGATTGAACCTTTCTTTCTCAAATGGCTACCAGTCTGTTAATACTGCGGTCTTGTGCGCAAAAGCATTGATGCTTCTACAGGTCAGCCACTAAGCACCAAGATTCATGTTGAATATGAATTTAAAGCCTATATATTGACATATTTTCTATTTTTGATATCTTCCAGAATGTTCCACCAGCTCTCTTGTTAAGGTTTCTGAGGGAGCACCGGTCGGAATGGGCAGACAACAATGTTGATGCTTACTCAGCTGCAGCAGTCAAGCTGGGCCCGTGTAACTTGATGGGGACTCGAGCTGGTAATTTCGGGGGTCAAGTTATTCTTCCTCTTGCTCAGACAATCGAGCATGAAGAGGTACATTAATCACTTCTTAGGTTGTCAATGTGACCTTTTAGCGATAGAACATAAACCGATCCGACCCATTTATAAGTAAACGGGTCGTTTGTCATCTCTAAATTTCATAATTCATTGTTCTTGTTCCAACTTTTGAACACATGTTAACATATCTGTTTTCTATAGCTTTTGGAGGTGATCAAATTGGAGGGTGTCGGGCTTTGTCCTGAAGATGCGCTAATGGGTCGAGACATGTTTTTCTTGCAAGTATGACTCTTTTTAACTGTTTATCATCTATTTTTTATAACACATACTTTGTGCCGTACTGTATCTGATTACATTCATGTAATAATAACAGCTATGCAGTGGGGTAGACGAAAATGCAGTCGGTATGTGTTCAGAACTAATATTTGCACCCATCGATGCATCTTTTGCTGATGATGCACCTCTTTTGCCTTCCGGTTTTCGCATCATTCCTCTTGATTCTTGCAAGGTTAGTGCTTGTAATTCGCTCCGTTTTCTCTTGCTGATATAACTATTTTATTATTATTAGTAGTATTATTATTATTGTTTGTGGTTTTCTGAATAAAATGCGTTATGTCCATACAGGGGGATTCAAGCCCGAACCGAACTCTTGATCTTGCTTCTGCACTTGAAGTGAGAGGCGCCGGGAATAAACTTTCTGGTGATAGAAATGTCGGTAATAACTGTGCGAGATCGGTGATGACAATTGCTCTTGAGTTTGCATTTGAGAGCCATATGCAAGAAAGTGTAGCTGCAATGGCCCGACAATATGTTCGCAGCATTAGATCATCGGTTCAGAGGGTAGCGTCTGCATTATCTCCATCACCACACAGAGGTCTTCATGCGCCATTGGGTACCCCTGAAGCCCATACTCTAGCTCGTTGGATTTGCCATAGTTACAGGTAATTAGAACGATTCGGTTCTCTCTGTTTTATTCTTTTTTTGGAGCTTAAATAATTTTTTCGTTCGTGAAAACAGGTGCTATCTCGGTGTGGAGCTACTTGAAGGTGTGGGTGAAGGAAGTGACTTGATTCTTAAATCTATGTGGCAGCACTCGGATGCCATCGTTTGCTGCTCGATGAAGGTTAGTCATAATTAAGTGTATAAAGAAGCCGAGCTTAAGCTCACCTAAGCTCAATTGCTCGAGCTTTTTGAGCTCTATTTCTAAAGCTTGAACTTTGCTCGAGCTCGGCTTCTTTATTTTTATTAACAATTTTGTAAATGTTCATATTATAATATTAACTTTTGTACATCACATAACATATATATTTAATTGTTTTTATCATAATTTTACGCATACTAGTAATACTTATGATATAAATATATGTTAATTATTTCAAAAGTTGTATCAATAATAGGCTTGTTACTTGTGAGAGCCTAGTCAAGCTCGAAAGAGAAACTTGGCCTCGAGCCTGTTTATTAAACGAGTTCAAATATAGGCTTGAGGGTTCGAGCTTGTTTATGTGCAACTAGATTCTAGTTTTTAACGAGCTGATCTCGAGTAGCTAACGAGCAGATGGCTCACTTACCCCCTAGCCATAACTTAAACCACCGGTTCATCTGTTATGTTTTGATTTGTTATGGTTTAACGCAGGCGATGCCGGTTTTCACATTCGCGAATCAAGCTGGTCTTGATATGCTTGAAACCACTCTAGTAGCCCTTCAAGACATCAGTTTGGAGAAAATCCTTGATGAAAATGGAAGAAAAGGTTTGTGTTCCGAATTCCCACAGATAATGCAGCAGGGCTTCGCGTGTCTTCAAGGGGGTATTTGCGTGTCGAGTATGGGGAGACCGGTTTCTTACGAGCGAGCTGTGGCATGGAAGGTGGTGAATGAGGAAGAGACTGCTCACTGCATCTGCTTTATGTTTATCAACTGGTCGTTTGTTTGAGTCGCTAGACGATATGATGGTAGCTGTTACCTGTTTTGTGTTTGGTAGTAAAACCGATGGTTAACTATGTTGTTTGAATGCGTAACAGTTGTAGTGTTCATGTATTTCTCTTCCCATATGTCCGGTTCTAGCCTCCATCATCACTTATAATTAACATTTAACGAGTCAACTGGTTTAAATAAAAAAGATGAAGATTGACGGGTTTTAGGTTGAAGAAGTTTTTGATTGATGGACCTAACAATTGATTTTAACTTTCTGCTTAGTGTTTTGGTTATATAACTAGTCCAAGTTATAAAAAAACTAACGGTGTTAACTCTTACTTAGTAAGGGATCGTTGCAGGAAAATAAGTTTAAAGATAAGAGTGTTCGTAAACAATTGTTGAGTTGAGATTAATCCTGGAAAATATATAAAAGTTAGGATTATTAAAATCTAATAACCCTTGATATTTTATAATAACCTGCCATTAAGTAAGAAATCAATTTCAAAGTTAATATTGAAAAAGTTAAGGTCGTTTGTTTAATTAAACGGATCTTACACATGCCATGTCGACATGTTAACATACTTAATACAACTAATTATACAATTATTTGTATCATAAATGGGATATACCGATCGAGCATATTTAAATATGTTTTTATCGTATCTTTAACCTGTCTACTCATTAGACCGGCAAAGGATATCCATGAAATATAAGGTTCACAATGTGACATGAAATCCTACTGCTCTAATAAATTGATAATTATGGTTGTCATATGATACTTTGTAAGCCCATCTAATGTCACATGTCATCTTGACATTTAATAATAAATATTTTTTTCGTCAAAATAATTAAATCTACCATTTTTGTATTAAAAATTTTAAATACACATTTTGTTTCCAAAATTAACGAGATATAAATTAAAACCCTTCCATTTTAAAATAAATAACATATATCTTTTACTTTTACTTTTAGCAAACTCTATTGGTTTTTTTAAAAATTGTCTTCTTATCAAATCTTTATTTTTTGAAAAAAAAAATAAGTCATAAATCATAATTCTAAAATACATGTTACTTTAAGATTGTATAATGTTTTATATGTTTTTTCTATATAAACTGTTATTAGTAAAAACAATTAGAAATTAAAATAAAATACTATTAAAAAAAGGTAATTAAATTAGATATCAATATTTTCAATCGTCTTTTATTTCATTAGCGTCTTTTTTTCTTTTTTAATTTGTTACCATCAACAAAATCATTATTTTTCAAAATTTAAGATGTTTTTAACTAAATTTTGAAACGTGTGAATATTTTATTTTATTTAATAAGTAGTTTCTTTGATTTATCAGATAACGTTTTTTTTCTGTTTTCTTTTTATTCAGTTTTATCATAATATTTTTTTTTACTATAGAACTCTTTAATAAAGTTTATTAAGATATAGAGTTGTTATTTTTTAATTTGGAATTTAGAAGGTTCTTTTGATTGATTTTTGCATTGACCATAAGTTTAAGTGAATTCAACTAAATATGTGCATGATTATACGTTATTATTAGTAAGAAAAAGCCTCATGGACCCTTTTTTCTATGAGGCTCTTTCTTTAGTAAATTTCTATGCAATTTTTTACTTACACCATTATATTTGCTCAAGACGAGATTAGTCATTATTTTATTTTTTTTAATTGTCACATTAGGTTATTTAATTAATTTTAAACTCATGTACATATCAAAGGTTTTTTCTCACACAAAAATTTGATATAATTGTTTATTACTTATAATTTTTACTCATACGTAATTTTAATCATATATTTTAAGATATCGTTTTATAGTTAATAAAATTTTATTTTATTTAATATTTTATTTATTCAATCCGTGTAATACATAACTTTACTAAAACTAGTACTATACAATACGGATGTTAACCAATTATTTCCATTATCAACGGCATGTTTTTCGCTTGGTCACATCCCACCCATGGGAACTCAAAGATAAACGACCCACGTATTTAGACATTGTTTCCAACAACTTGTTGCAAGATTTTTTGAAATAATTATATGTATAATATTTGTGTGTATGCTAGCTTATATGTATTTGTTTTATTTTCTTATATTTTATTTTTATCTTAACTATAATCATAAGGTTGTAGTATATACATGTTGTATAACATAGTATTCAAACGAGATAAAAGCAAGATTGTTATAACAAGACGTCAATTTCGGGTTTGGATTACATTTTTTAAACGATGTTGATGTCATATAAAAAACTAGCAAGACGTTAACAAGTCCTTAAAAAAACAGGAGAACCACACAACTCGAACCAATACAAATAACCAACCTACGCCTTATTTTTGGTCTAAAAAGAAAGTTTGATCTTGTTACCGTCTTCAAAGAAAAGCATGCATTTTTTCTAAAAGTTAACATATTCAAAATAGAAATGTAATAGATATTTTTTCTCTAGATACATATTGTAAAAAGTTATATACCAATTTATTAGATATGTCTTGTTTAATGATGCCCGATTAATTTAAAGAAAAAGGACTTCCTGGAAAATCTTGTATATATTATATGGCGTCGATATCTAGACACCTTATATTTATAAATCAATAGCTAAATTTCTATACGGGTTGTATCGCACTATACACGTCATATAAGTGGGTCGTATAGCACTATACATGGAGTATAATCCTTCTCATAGCCCCTTGAAGTTTTCCTCGTATCTAGTGTCGAAATTTGCTATCGCGTCGTATAGCTCTATATGTGTCGTATATAGGATCGTATAGGGCTATATGAGAAGAATAACCCTCTGATGCCCCCCCCCCCCCCCCCCCC
>BJCM01093953.1:0-16428 GCA_018326385.1 Flaveria bidentis | reverse complement strand
CTATAAAATACATATATAAAACATATATAAATTACTTATATTTAATTATATATATAAATATAGTTAAATTAGGTCTTACCGGTCCGACCACCAAACCAGTAAGGCGTCCGGTTCGATGTCCAATCCGGTTCTGAAAACATTGATAAAAATACACAACGAAAATGAATGATATGTGGGTCAAGTTTGCTATGATATTGAATTTTTAGTTAACTACAACTAAAATGACTTTTTTGGTGATGCTCAAGAGAAAATATTACATTTAATAACTCTTCATGCTACTTACGTATGCACGAATGAGACTAAAGTTAATGGTTCACGTATAACATGACTATACATTGACTCATTACTAGAGTATTAAGTATCATCGATCACCGATAACACTTACCGCCAGACTAATTATGTTGATAATCTCTAAATGACAAACTATAGCAAGTCAAAATCTCAAATCTATACTATATATAAAATATATTATATGTGTATTTTAAAATATCATAAAATTTAAAAAACTTACTGTATTCAACGCATAAAACACAATCACTTTTGAGGGTAAAATAGTATTTACATCATTATTTACAAACTATTTGTTACAATTAGTTACATAATAACCTTACACTTATTAACATTTGCATAAAATTTTATATTATCTACCCATAAACAAAAATAAAACTTAATATGTTTTAAAATTTTAGCTATATCTTTTAATCTATTACATTTAAAAACGCTTTGAGACTACAACTTAACATGTGTTTTTTTAAATGTTTTGGTGTAAAATTTTTGTTGAACAGATATGTATTTTGTAAAGTACAATAAGTTAATGCATATATGTACAAGTAGTTACGCAGAACTCATTTATTTGGTGTTTAATTTTTAGCTTCAAAAAAACATAATAGATTTTTGTAAAACTACTACAAGAATAACAAGATTTTAAATGCAGGTGTCATATGAAAAATGATACCTCGTCGTATTGCGCGGACACTCTTCTAATATCAAATAAAAAATGAAAGTTATATTATCCATCAGTAATTTCCTATAAATTAGAGATAGATTATTAATAGATAACAAAATTTATGATGATGTGTTGATCACTAACGGGTTACTAACATACTAGTAGTAACACCGTTGACTCACCATTTGGACATACATGGTTATGGTTAAGGTTTCCTCACGCATTGACCATGAGTAACGATTAAGAACATGACTTTTAATATGACTTTATACAAACTTTTTAGTTGTTAGTGAGTGAGACCTTGTGATTGATTTTCTATTTGAAATATGTCTCTAATTTAAACTTAATATTCTTATGACTAGGTTTTTCAAAAAAATCTTCCCTTCGTTTTGAAGGTTCTTGATTTTTCAAATAGAGAGTCCCGTCGATAATCCATTACGAATCTTCATTATAAATTACCAACCTTTCTTGTTTTCCATGCGTTATATCCTTTCAAATGTAAATGTATCTTGATATGCTTTCTTTTTTAAATATCATACATAATTTGTGCTTCATATTTGTGGTATATATTGATGGTTATAGAAGTTAAATATGGAAACTTTGACGTTGAATCCATTATCTGCGCTTGTAAGGCTCCGTTCTCGGGACGCTCACAGCTGGACAATCATTGCTCATAAAACCTATAATTACATTTAACTTTCATAAAACATCGCAGCGGAATCATCAAAATAGACATCTCATTTCATTATAAAAGCTTTTGCAAAACAATACATCATTATCAAGTTACAAAATACATGTTGCATTACATCACAAAAGCAGTATAATAATGGATGTCATCCAAAAGAGCTTAGTAGCTGCCCCGTGTCATCCTCAGCAACATCACCTGCCAACTAGAAACACATAAAAGTCAGCGTTGCTGAGTGAGTTCTAGTTTTATAATAAAACATACTTTGTTTTCATTAAAACTGTTCTTTACTTTCATTCGTGATCATACACTATACATACACATAGATAATATATTTATTATCTTCATTATACGTTCGTTCCATCCGTTCATTCGTCATTAATCTTTACTTTCATTCGGACCAATGTCATGTGCTTCACCCTACCGTCATGCATAAACCCGGTACTTGGCCTGAGGTCTTTCATAGACCCTGAACATTGTGCTCGAAGCTGACTCCAGTACCTGGGGTAAGCGGCAATGGTCCCATACATATGGTCAATCACGAGGATTGGACCCCTGTGTGCAGCCTTCTGGGGTAATCAACCTGCACACAATTGAGCTAACACCCTTCATTGGATGTGAACCTCCATACATAAACTTAATCACACAGATTAAGCCCCATTGTGCATCCTTCTGGTGTAGCTAACCCGCACACGGTTGAGCTAACACCCTTTATTGGGTGTGAACCTCCATACATTTGCTTGCAAGACTTTCTTACGTTCGTTCATTCATTAATGCATGCATTCTTCATTTCGTTCCTCTTTTTCATTATCTTCCACTTTACATTACATAATACTTTCATTTCATTAATTAACATTTCACGTAAAGCCAAGGGAAAATAATCATGCATAATAATAAGGAACATCAACATACACAGTCAACATCATCATACAGGGCATCATCATACATACATAACATACATCATGCATAATCATACAACATTATCATCCATGCCCAACATAACCTCTATGGCCTCAAAAGTCATCTTACATGAACTCCCGGGAACCTTCCACGTCAAAACTTACATCTGCACTTTCCCCCAAACGTCAGCGAATAAACAATGATCTCTTGGATGCACAAGCCCTACTTGGGCGTATGGGCACCCTTCAGTCGCATGGCTTCCCATACGACTGAACACAAGGTGAATGGCCCCTATGTGAATGGACCCAATGCGGATGGACACAATGCGGAAGAACCCCATGCGAATGGACCTAGTGCGGATGGATCTCATGCAAATGGACCTAATTCGGATGAACCTAGGCGTATGGACCCCAGTCGTATGACCTCCATGCGAATGAACCTCAGTCGCACGACTCACAAGCGTATGGGCTCCAGTCGCACGACTCGCATGTGAATGAACCTCAGTCGCATGCCATTCGGTCGTCTAGCCCTAGCTGATGCTGAATGCAGTTCATCCCGAACCCAATCGGCGATTTTCGGCCTCCAAGCCCTCCCAAACTTGTTCTATGCCCAAATCAATCATCCCAAACCTTAGAAACACATACCACAACACCATTCAAGCACACATAATCCCGAAATCAAACTCCTCTCGCATCACACACAAACACATACACACGAGTTCAACACACACACACTTCAAAAATGGGTTTTACTATGTGTTCCAGTCCCAAATCAGTTGAAAACGTATAAAAGAGGGGTCCTAGAACTCACACAACAACACCGTCGAGTAGAGCTTCAATCCAACCCGCCACACGTCAACTTTTGTGCTTGAATTCAAGAAAACCGAAGCTTTTTCCCCCTTTTCTCCCCTTTTTCTCTCTATGGCTGAATTTTGTGAGTGTGGGGGAGGAGAGTGGGCTGTCCTCCCCTCTTAATCCTCCACTCTTCCAATCCTTCTCCCTTTTTGGCAAGTTTGATTTCTCGACCGTGGACTTTATTTCTTTTTCTTCTTTCGTCGGCTTCAAAGAAAATATCCGGGTGTTACAGAGCTAATATAGTATTAGTATTGTTTATAATCCCTTGAAATTTCAAAAGAAAAGCTATAGATTTGTTTGGAGTCATATATAAAAATAACTCAAAGTTACGGGGTAAATGAAACATAAGCCTTAAACCCTCTTATTTAAAGAAAGGTTGGCAGCCTTCCCTTTTGCTTTCATTTTAAGGTTGGGGGGGTTCACTTACCTAGTTCTAGTGAGAGAAACAAAGGTAGAGAGAGAAAGTTTGTATTTCACAAAAAGCTAAGGCTTTATGCCTTATATCTCGACGATGAACATGGATCTATGATTAGATTTTTCTTAAGATCTTATGAAAAAGTTGGTAGCTCTACATTTATGCATGTATCAATGGTCGGCGTTATTTTTAGGGCTTGTTCATCATTTGATCTAGGTGGTTTTTAGATATTTCCTGTTTTAATAACTTTCTACCTATTCTCAATTATAAAGTTTTTCCTATTGATTTTGTGGTAACGTACATACGTTATGGTTTTATGTTCATAAATCTAAGAGATTTTACGATAAAAATGTCATCTTGATGTTTGTTATGATTAAGAGTAGGAGAATGAATGGATAATGCCTTTATTTGCATGCATGGTATAATTTATATGCTAAATCCGAAAATACATATGAAAACTTCAATGATTCAATAATTAGGGTAGAGAAGATGGATAAATGAGGTTTACTAAGAAGGGAAAGGAGGTTTTATAACCTCCACATGCAAGTGATGATATTACCTTCATATATGACCTATATCCTTCGCATGCATGAAATGGTCCTTATAAGTGAGTCATGCCTTCTCAAGTAACCTATCCTCTTTGTAATGAATAAGTCTTGAAAGTTTACTAAGCAATGGAACCTCCGTAACTAACTTAGTACCTCCACAAGTAAGCTTTTATGCCTTCAAAACTTGCCATACTTGGAATGTTCTTATTTGGTTACCTCCATAAGTGATGTTTATACATTCGTAAGTACCATAATCTTATTGTGACTAATATGCACCTTCGTATCTACTACACTTAGCTAGGATAAAGCCAAAGTAGGCCCCCATAACTAAATCCTTAATCCTTAACTAGCTATTCTTAGCTAGAAATGGCCAATGCAACCCTCCATAAATACCCATGACCTCCACAACTAAACATTTTTACCTCTGTAAGATCGTAAGTAAACCCTTCCTATCAATAAAGATTTAGGCTATTTCACAATCCATAACTAAGCATAATGTTAGAATATATATGAGATTAATAGACATTGCTAGAATTTATATAAATCCTTGTTTGAATATGTTATGTTTACAATATGATGTGATTATGATGTGACATGAATATTCATGAAGGTCATTGTCATGTGTATGGTATATAAAGCTATATTCTACACAAAAACTAGAAATCACTTAGCAATGTTGACCTTATGCAAGACATCTTTTTTAGGAAAGGCTAAGGTCAGGTGATGTACGTAGATAGTATGAGGTGAGGGCTATCCCAACATAAGAATACTGTATCTTGTTTATCTTTTATTATTATGTTAAGACAAGGTCATGATTATGTAATAGACACATGTTTGTCTTTTGAATGATGTTGAAACAATGTTGAATGATTTTCTACTACTATGTTTATGAAATATTAAGTTTAAGAATTATGATTTGATGTATAAATCCAAATGTGAGGTCTCTTAGGAATGTGATCTTACAGTTTTGTTAGAATTAGTGCTCTTGGAACTTACGGTTTAGGCATATGTTTCAATCTAGCTATACAAGAAGTCCTTTGCGACAAATATCTTCACACGAAAAATGGTAAAGAACCTAATTTTCCTTGAATTAAAAACTGATTATTGTTAGACCTACTAATGACTTAGCATCATGCTCATCACATGAAATCAACTATGATGGCGCATCTAAGTGATGGTCAAGCTTTGAAGCATTTCAACTCAAAGTATCCAAGTTTCGGGAAATAAGTCTAAAATGTTCTTTTTAGGTTATGTATTCATGGGTTCAAGTCGAATAGTTTAATGCAAATGCGTATTTATTTTTTTCTTTCCTTTCTTACCGTCTATAATTTTTCTCTTTGGATGGAAACATATGTCGATCTTCAAAGAGTTATTCCTAGAAAACAAGATCTTGAAATAGGCTATTAACATGTTTCTTAAGTAGTGGTATTTAATGGTTCGACTAATGGTTTATTTGTCTTATTAGATTAGAAAACTTTTTTGAGAGTATTTGTTAATTGAACTAGATAGAAATGAAAGCACGTTTACCTGAACTAAAAATTCAACCAATTAAACAAAATTTACAATTTTTATTCGGTTGAATTTCATAGATTTCATTGAAATTTGGAGAACCAAACCAAATAAACAAGATGTTGTCAAGCCAATAACTGAAACAAAAACTAAAATAAAAAATTGGATACGGTTAGGAACTGAACCAAAACTCTAACTAATCATGTTCCTCGAGTACTGCTTGCTAATCAGCTAACGAAGTTGGTAATCTTTGACCATACCAAATTCTTAATTCATTTTTTCGGTTATGGATACGATTTGGTTTTCATTATTTTTGAACACCCTTTTTTCAATTTGTTAATACTCGAGTTGTAGGAGTTATAAAAGTATAATGTTTTTACATATGATGTTTAACGTAAGAATAATTTCATCATGAAAGTTGTACTTATCACACCCCAATCCATAGGCTTAAACTGTCATATCACAACCACAACAATAAATTGCGGAAGACTTGTATTCAAAACCCCAAAAACTAGACTGAACTAAAACTTTCCGGTGCATGCATAATTTATACACCCCTTGTGCTTAATATTACAAAATAAAACTACACGCACTACCAAGGCCTTGTTAACTCAAGCAACATCTTTTACACGAAGACTTTATTTTAAAAAAAATATTAAGTTTCCATGACCTAGCTAATGCATCCCAATGCCAAATTCTCTTGTATCACAAGCTAAAACACATCAACAATAATATTGTTGGTGAGTCATAACCAAGACCTTAAAAAAGTTAGATATTATAACCATGTGTGTAAGCAATTTTTTTATGAAATCAAATTCCACTAATGCCCTCACACTTAGGGAAGTGTCTGTCATCATATATGTCGTACCAGGTTTCACAATATGACAATAGGTAGGTTAAAGGCGCCTTGACCGATCGAATAACTACCCATCACAACATAAGAGTAGTAGACAACCCAAAATATTCCACACTCTCGGGTTGCAAACAACCCTAGGGATCTTGTACTCTCCGATAAAAGACAACACTAGAGATCCTACATTCCTGACTAATCCTGAATTGTAACCTCGGTGGGATCGGTGACTCTATCCGGGGCCCATACTCACACCGAAACCAACAAGTGATGCCCCACCTATCTAGATAGATCCAACTAAGCGCATATATGCCTTGATGTGATCAATGACTCAGCCAGAGTCCATCTTCTCACTTTAATGATTTGATCATGATCGTAGTGACCAACAGTTTTGTCAGCCTATGAGGGACAATATAACTTACCATCACACACATAAATTAAAGTATTTTCATTAAGTTACTTTAACAAGCTCGGATACAACACCAAAAGAAATTAAGAAAATGGGACAACTACTCACAACGATAAGCATCCAAGAGTATCCGTATTGTTTGACGAGTGTCAAGAGCTTCTCATAACCCAGAACATACAAACGCTCATGTTAAGACCTAATCCTATTGACCATGAAATCCCTCGTGTCATAACATACAATACAATTACCCGACATACTTCCCTAGTCACATCTATGACCTCGAGCTAGAGGTTTCCAACTCAGGTTGATATCTCCATCACATGCGTCGAAGATTTAGGGTGTAGGCACCCTCGGGAAAGTGACTAGAAATTCCTATCACCAAATCCCCATGAAAAACTCAATGTTATGAAATGACACTTCTAATCATTTCATACTTTTGTTGAATCTTATCCCGTAATAGATCCATTAATCTCAAGAGTGGTCATTTCCCTAATCACATTATCTATATGCATCCTAACCACTTAGACATCGGTTTGGTTCTTTCTGAAACCTTGGTTTACCCTTATACACCATAATGAAATATAATGTGAAGATTTAGAACTTTACCATAATATATCTAAGCCCATAACTAGTCTTTGACATTCATGAATACACAAGTGAGCAATCCAACAATACAATAGATTTTAGCAAGTCACATACATGGTCATATATGGTCATAACTCATAACTCGTATTTATAAGAGTTCGAGGCTTACCAAATAAAATCGAGCTTCTAGATGTTGATCCTAGACCAAATTCTTATCAACAAACTCAAATTCAACCTTTTATTATCACAACGAGCCTTCCAAAATGTTCAAACCATAGAGAGAGAGAGAGAGAGAGTTTGTGTGAAAGTAGTACGGTTAGAGAGAGAGAGAGAGCACCAATATTAATAGCGTGAAAATGTATGAAAAATCAGGTATTATGGATTTTATACCCGATCTACCATACTGGGATCCTTACATTCGAATGGAATATTCCTCACAAACCATTAAACCAGAACATAACGATCTGCGACTACAATGACAGACTATTACCTAATAACACTGGTGGTCTGCTATGAAACCCAAGTCCCTGGTTTCAAATCTCATTCTATGGTGGACCGTTATGGTTACTCCATAGAACCCTTAGCGGTCCGCTAAGGTTTCAAATTCTCAATTCATTAGAAAAATTCCATTTTAAATCATATCATTTACGTTTCCAACCAATATAGTTGTAGATCAACCTATCCATCAATATGAGGGGTCATAAAACTTCTCAATTTAACCCCATAGTTCCCTATCTTTAAAAGGTTCTCTAGTCAAAGCACATAACTTGTTTGATTGTCACCAAAGATAGTTACCTCTACAACATAAATATTGCACTGATAAGAAAAAAAACTTCTCGGTGGAATTCATGTTAGAAACAGTCATGTGTAGGTATTAATTGGTGAAGAAATTAAAAGTAGACCTGTGATGTTCTAACAATTTATGAAGAATATCATACCGAGCAAAACATAAGTTTTTTAGGGTTTGCGACACCCCATAATTGTGTAAAGAGGATCATTTTTAGGAGCTTTATCACTAAACGACGTTCTTGATTCATCACAACATGAATGTTATGCATAGGAGAGGAATGCACTCGAGAATAACATGTTTATCTGGTACTTCTTTTCTTATTTCTAGCCTAATCATCCAACTATCGAGCCAAGCAATCAATTGACCACTTAAGCATGCATACCGTCTTATTTTGTTTCGTTTTGTTGCATAAGGGATATTTATACATGAGTATATGTTCCACACTCAAAAAATTCTTACTAAACTAGTCACACATAAAACTGCATATGTGCAAGGGGAACTTCTTATAATGAGTCAAAGTTCAACTTATTTGCATTGCTTGATAAGATTTTAGAGGTTAAACTTTCCCAAATGTATATCATTGCATTGTTGTGCTCGCTAAGTGTACTTGATCTGATAGTAGCCACTAAGGTTAGAGCGAGACCTAAATGTTTGGTCAATATCAAATTCCAAGCAATTATAATAAGTAACGACCCATTCATTCTAGTATCATAACATTCATTTTCTTAATTGAATTTCAATGAAACTCTTCCCAAATCCTTAAAACAAATATATTATATACCAGCTTGGTAAACCCATATATTACATGAGTTGAATAAATAAAATATTTATAATAAAATTTATTAATTATAAAATGATATTATAAGATATGATATGACTGAAATTACGTATGAGAAATTAATATAACTAATAAAGTAGTGAATCAACTTTTTAAAATTTTATTTTTATATTTTTTTTCAAAAAAAATAAATATTTTGTTTTAAAACAAACCGTATAAAATTGTTATTTTTAATAATTTTCTTATTATAACTCTCAAATTAATTATTTTTGGCTTAAAAATTGAATTTTTAAAAAGTACCAATATTTAAAATATTTTGTATTTTTAAAAAAGTTATGATTTAGAAAAACTTATTATTTTATAAAAAATATATTTAGAAATAACATTAATAAATATATCTCTTTTTAATTTATTAAATGTAAAGTAATATTAAATAGTATTATTAATAATTAAGGTAATTATTTAATATGAGAGAGAGGAGGGAAAATTTTAGTGAGGATAATTATGGTTTTGCCATATGACACCTCAAGTTACTATTTTATTATAGTAGAATGATTATATCATTCCAAGACAAATGTTTTGAAATATTGGTTGGTTGTCAAGACCAAAGGTGATTGGCTATGAACTTGGACACTACGCTAATGAAGTTGTTTGTTAATGATAATAATAATATCAATGATGATGTTAGGACCGTGTACGTACGAAATACTAACTAATAATGTGTGTATACCTAATCAAATAGTGAGGAATCCTATTTGATTGGCGATCCAATCAGTGAGAACGCAGTTTCGATTAATCTAAAGATTAACGAAACGTTATGAACCATTAGAACACGATCAACTACGAACTATGAAGTTGGAACAGGTTCTCTAGGGTCTCTGGACGGCTAGGGTACGTATGTGAGTCGAAATTATTGAAGTGTCATGTTTTTCCACAAATTGGGTGTTATTTATAGGTTAGGGTTTGTCAATTGTGCGACTGAACCATTAGTATGGTTCAGTCGTGCGGCTGAATCATACGATTGGTCCATACGCACGACTGAAGGTTCAATCGTGAGACTAAGCCAATCTTATGTCTCAATCGTGCGACTGATCCAGTCTCCTAGTTCAGTCATGTGACTGGTCCATTAGCATTAGGTGTTCATGCGTATGGTCCATTAGCATGGTCCATTCGCATGAAGACTTCATACGATTAAGTTTAAACACATTTTTTAACCATTCTTGACTAAGAACTATTTAAACAACCACAAACCTATATAGTTAGTTCAATATGTGTTATGATACAATAAACAATGAAACATTAAACAATATAATCATCAATCACATATTTTATTTCATTCAACTCATTCATTACATATATATAAGACATGAAAGATATTTTACATTGAGCTCCTAAACTAGGTACACATGTATCAACAGATGACCAATCCTTTCAAAGCAACAAAATGGTAAATTATTTAACATCTACATATTTAAATGAAGATATCAAACCTGTTTGTCTAGTTACATGACTACATGAGATATCCATCAAAGTCAGTATTGATGATAGTGTGGCCAATTCACATGGAGGAGGAAGAACTTGAAGACAAATGTGATGATAAGGAAAACAACGCAGTTTTGTTAGAACATTCATCTCATAACTAGTGTTTTCGGTTAGCATAGATGAACTGAGTTTGACCGCGTATGAGTTGCTTTTACATATTTGTGATATATATTGTAACATTTTTGGAATTGATCTATGGTTTCATTTTTTTATAGATGTTAAAAGTATGTTGCTCCAAACTCAGATAGAGTAGCAATAAGTCTTTCATGTTATACATATTATTATTACTAGGTTAATCCTCGTGTTATACACAAATTAAATAAACAAAATATCACATTATTATTAATAAAAACTTATGCATTAAAAATCATGTTTAATGATAAAATATGATGTTAATTATGTATAAATAGCCACTTTAAGTACAATATTTTAATGTATAATATAATTAAAGTTATATATACATTAGTTTAAGAAAAAAAAATTATACCATTTTTTAACTCTCTTATGTAAAGAGTTTTATTTTTAAACATTCATTTTAAGATTTATTATAAATAATATTTTTTATAATAATCTTGTTTAAAAAAACTGGTTTGTAATTATTATGGTTGTTTTAATAAGATTGTTTTAAAATATTTTGCATGTTTATAATATTTTAAAAAAACAACTTAAATATTTTGTTTAAAAATGTTTAGTGTTCTACAAAATTTCATATTATATAAAACTTTACCTTTTTGTTATTTAGATTTTGATCATAAGATGTGATTTCTAATTTTCTTCATAAAATTTATTCTAAACAAATAGTTTGATTTTTTAAAAGGGATAACTTTATAAAATAGTAATTAAGTTTCAAGATTATTCTAATCAAGTCACTCATATATTTTTTTGTCTCAATCAGGTCACTCATAATTTTTTTTGTTTTAATCATGTCACTTATAAATTTTTTTGTCTCAGTCAGGTCACTAAAGTTTTAGAATTATTCTAATTAAATCACTCATAAATTGTAAAAATATTTTAAAATCAACTGAAATATATAAAATATTTATAGTATTTATAAAGAATCGAATCATTTAAAAAATTTTGATTTTTAAAGTTTTTAAAAAAATATGAGTTATCTAATTGTAACACTTCTAAAACTTTAATGACCTGATTAAAATAAATAAAATAGCAGTGACCTGATTGAAATAAATAAAAATATGAGTGACCTAATTGGGATACTTTTATAACTTGATTATTTTTCTATGAAGTTTTCACTTTTTTAAAAAAATTAGATAAGAGAGAGAAACATAGCAATTAATAATATTTTTTTAATAAGAGAAAGAAATTTGTATGAGTATTTAAATTACTATAATATCATTTTGAAGGAAAAATTGATTTGTGGATGCTTAAAAAATGACAAGTAACAAAAACATGAGTTAAGAGAAGAATAAATGGCAAAAAAACCTTATTTTACTAAAAATTATAAATTATATTTAGTAATAAATACGAAAAGTTACAATACGATATTTTTATATAAGATATGTATAAAATTATATATACGTACTTGTTCAAGAGATAAAAAAATTATACTATTTTTAACTCTCTTATCTAAATAGTTTTATTTTTAAATATTTGTTTTAAGATTTTTATAAAAATTTATTGTTTATTAAAATCTTGTTTATTAAAAACTCAAGTTTCTAATTATTATAGTTGTTTTAATAAAACTACTTTTAGAAAATTCCATATTTTTTCTAATTATTTTAAAAAGGACTGATTTAAAATATTTTGTTTCAAAAGTTTTAATATTTTAGAAAATATATGAATTTTAATTTTCTCAATAGAAATTACTTTTAAAAACATAATTTGATTTTAAAAAATGTTTATGAGAGAGAAAAATATATTAATTAACCAAAATAATTTTTATGAATAGAGAGAAATTGTTTGAGTATTTAAATTACTTTAATACCCTTTTGGAAGAAAAATAAAGTGAGAATGCTTAAAAAATGACAAATGTCAAAAATATGGTTTAAAAAGATGATAAGTTGTAAAAAACATTGTTTTATTAGTATTTATAGATTATAGATTATTATTATTTTCTAATATTTTTATTTTGTGAACGATGATAACCGTTCAAGTTTAGAACGTTTTCAAGTGTCTTACCACTTGATTATCTTAAATACTTAAGTGTTATATATTGTTGTAATGTAACTATGGGCTGCGACTTCATCTTGTACATAAGTTATGATATTTAGATAGATGGGTTGACAATGTGAATAACATTGTATTTATAAAACTATAAATGTTTTAATCAAGCAATGTTTTGGAGACCAGATTGGACCAGCCGGTCTGACCGGTTCGACCGGGAATCGGTCCGGTCTGCTATGGTTCGGTTTTAGGGGTTCGAACCAGTTCGGACCAGGTTTTGGGGTTTTTTTTAATTTTAATGGGTAAAAACGGGGTGTTAAACCATAAATTAGTATGTTGGATATACAAATATAGTTAAATTTTATATATAACTATAAAATGCATATATAAATATATATAAATTACTTAAATTTAATTACATATTTAAATATAGTTAAATCCGGTTAAACTGGTCCGACCACTAAACTAATAAGACGTCAAATTCGATGTTCAATCCGGTTCTGAAACATTGTAATCAAGTAATGAAAATGTTTGGTTTACGGTTTATGTTGCTAAAACATCTGTAAACGAACTAATTCACTTCTTTAAAAAAAACAGTATGATTAAATTGACCAGTTACAACACAAGATATATTCTAAGATCAAACACAACTCAAGTTTATCACAAGAATTTATTTTAGTTATTATAGATATATGATTTGAGTTTTAATATATAATTGTTATAACACATATAGTTGTAATTTTCAAGAATATCAAATACATTTAACTTGCTTAAAGAATAAAAATTATTCTTTAAAAATGATCGACAGTTTACCGAGAGAAAGCTATCATCGTTAAAGCTACAAATAACCATTGCCAATCCTAAATTTATGTCGATAGAATATGTAGTAACCAACTAACCACCTTCACCCTAGTATTTTACCGTCAGTTAAAGTCATATTATAGTGACATTTTGCATTGATAGTTTAATACAGATGGAGAAATTTATGATTTACACAAAATCATAATGTGAACAGTTATTTTGTCTGGTAGGTAGGGACTCAAAATGCACCAGCTAGCATTTAAATGCTATATATACCCCATAAGAATTGGGACTACATATTAATCTTCATATATATCAATCTCTCTTACTAATTGCAGTAAAAGAGATACAGATCGATATGGAGACACAATTCAAGGAGGTGGAGGTGGTGAACAGACAAGCAAGCTTCAACGCCAAAGATCTGGCTGTGAGGCTTTTAGCCTTTGCGCTCACCCTTGTCGCCGCGGTCTTACTAGGAGTCGATAAGGAGACCAAGACTGTCGCTCTTACCTTGGTCTCCTCACTGCCACCGATTGAACTCCCAGTGACAGCTAAGTGGACTCAAATGTCCGCTTTTGTGTAAGTGTCTCTCTTACTCGTTGACGATTGTCTTTACTCACATCAACAGTGAGAGAGAGACGATTGTCAACCAAAAAATAATTTCGTAGAATATTTATCACATATCTTTTAGACATAATCATTTCTTATGATTTTAAATCCTATTTTTGTTTCTAAAACTTGGCCATTTGTATGATCTAACAAAATAATATTAAAAATGTTATCTTTATCTTAAAAGATAAAAATGCTGCTCCCAGAAGACTGGGCTCAGCTTATGTTACAGATCTAAACTTTAATTTTATGTTACAGGTATTTTGTGATCGCGAATGCAATCGCGGCCTCGTATGGTGTAGCAACCTTGATTTTGATACTGGTAACCAGAGGCAGAAACAAGCTTGTGTCATTGATGGTGACTATAGCAGACTTGGTGATGATGGGGCTGCTGTTTTCTGCTGTCGGTGCCACCGGATCGGTCGGTCTGATCGGCTACAATGGCAACTCACATGTGCACTGGGACAAGGTGTGTAATGTGTTCGATGGGTTTTGCCAAAGGGTAGCCATAGCTCTTTTTCTGTCTTTTGCAGGTAGCATAGCTTATCTTCTTCTTATTGTTCTTTCTGCTTTAAAGCTTCATAGTAAGTTTTGAGAAGGAACTTATATAGGATATGTTGTGGTGATTTGAAACACTGTTTGTTTGATTTTACTTGTATAATTGTATTGTGTTGTTCTTTAAGATGAATTTTAATGTTCAATAGTTCATAAATTATTCTAAAGCATTAATTTGTTTACATGAGTTTATAATCATTTGTTTCATAAGCTATAATGTTTAAATGATAAGATTTAAATAAATAAAGATAGTTTACCTTAAAACTAAAAGTTATGTTTCTCTCTCATCTTTACTAATCTAGTCTTCTCTTTCATTTCTTTTAATTACTATATAAAAATTATATGTGTTACATATATGTTTAACTTTAGAAGCCACGTATACATATAAGTAAAAATCATAGTATCTGAAAATAAACACTCACATATATGTAACTAATATTGGTACATATACATAACTCATTAATCAACAAAAACATGAAATACATATACATAACTTATTAGTCAAGAAAACGTGAAAGACATACGTAAAATAAAATAAATACATCACGTGATATAGATATATTTACGAAAATCATAACTTGAAATTGGATACAATCAATCCAAGTATATGTGATAATGGCACCAACCATAAGTGACGATTAAATAAACAATTACTATTACGTATACGTAACACATATGTTATGTATACGTACATCAGTGTTACGTATACGTAACACAATATAACATTAGTGTTGCTTATGCGTACATCAGTGTTACGTATATGAAACAGTAGTGTTTAGCTTGTTAATGGTGTTCTACTTTCAAAACTAGAGAGATAATGAATTAATTATAGTCGATAGATGAATTTTTTATAGCGATAATCAAGGAATTTGTAACTGTCAAAATTTAAGGGGGTTTAAATTACATTTATAGCCTTCTAATTAAAAAAAGAAGAAATTAAAAAGAAATTTATATGATTGATTGGCCTTGGTTTTTATGGTTTTCGAATATAACTAAATTTTTTTGTGAAAACTGTAGGAACCAATCTTAACCACTAGTTTTGAACGGTAAAATTGTAATTAACAAAAACATATTTAAAAAAATTATAAATCAAAAAATAACATAAAAGTAAAAAAATAAAAACATAAAAATGTTTCCCTGCTTTCCCTCTTTCATAAAAAAATTAAAAAAAATAAAAAAATTCTCGTTTTTTTAACGCAATTCATTTTATATATGTGTAATATCGGATTTACACATGTGTAAATCCAGTACTACACATGTGTATAACTATATTTACACATATGTAAACAAAGGATGGACGATTTTTTTAGAAAAGTATATTAATATGGTAGGCATTGGAAAGATAAAAAATAGTTAATTTTATGGTGATTTTCTTTTAAAAAAATGATATCATGAAAAAAGTTATGAATGTTTTTTTATTAAAAATAGAAATGACATGTGATTTGCATGTGATAAAAAATGAGTGGTTGAGATTGGTTCCTACAGTTCTCACAAAAAAAGCTAGTTTTCATTTGATCCATCCCCTATATAT
>BJCM01093950.1:0-11719 GCA_018326385.1 Flaveria bidentis | reverse complement strand
TTTATACAGGTCATGTAGTCCTATATGGGAAGTATAACCCTTCTGATAAACTCCTGAATTTTTTCTTGTATTCAATGTCGAGTTTTCTATATGCGTCGTATAAGGGGTCGTATAGGGCTATATGAGGTGTATAACCTTCTAATAGTCCCTTGAATTTATCTCATTTTCAGTGTATTCGATCATATGCGATGTACTATACGAGACGTATAAGGACGTGTTGATTTTAATACTAGGTATCTTAATATTAGTACTAGGACCCATTAAAAATACTAGGTCTAGAATTATCTTAATTATTCATAGGTATTGTAGCACAACTTTAGCATGATATGGTCTAGAGCTTAAATAATAATTAGGAGGCAAATCATATGCGGCATGACACGCAGAATACTTATTAATCTAATTCAGTGCAAATTACTTCACCTTTATTCCCTTTACAATCATTATAATATTAATATTCCTTCCCATAAAAGGAAAGAACATCAAATAATTAAGTCAGGTAAATTAGAAACACTTGATGTGAAACAAATATTATGGTATCATATACTTAGAAGACGATATATATCTAACTATATTTTGCAAAAAACATTCCGAATATTGATTTGGATTCATTGCCCCAACGCGTCTATTAATTACACGTTTAGTATTTTTCAACGGTAGAACCAAAATAGTTATATTAGATTATTAAAGAAAATAAATACTAATTAAATAAGGGTTATTGAATTTTAATAATCTTAACTTTCATTTATTGACCGAAATTAATTCCAACTCATAAAATGTTTATAGACACTTCTAACTTTAAATTTATTTTCCTCCAATTATCCTTTATTAACTAAGAGTTAACATTCGTTAGTTTTTTTTGATAAAATGAGACCAACTTTGAGTTATTTTTCAACTCCATCACCGTCTAGTCGTAATTAGGTTCATTTTCCATTGTCTAACATTCATCATCACCTGAAATCTACCTCAAACAAGTTTGGTGGTTCAAATCAGAAGATGAAGATTGATGAGTTTTTGGGTGTCGAAGTTTCAAATTGACAGACCTGATAATAAATTTCAACTTTTTGGTTTAGTTTTTTGGCCATAAAAACAGTCAACGTCATAAAAAAACTAACAGAGTTAACTCTCAGTTAATAAAAGATCTTTGACGGAAGATAAACTTAAAGTTAGAAGTATCTGTAAACATTTACTGAGTTGGGATTAATCCCGACCAATAAATGAATCTTGAGATTATTATCGGCTAATAAATGAAGCTTGAGATTATTAAAATCCAAAAGTTAAAGTAATATGCTAGAACAACTACTTCTTACACTTATCCTCTGTTTTCATATTTTGAAATTGGTGAGTTGCAGCCTCATTATAAGCAAAGAGTAAGAATTTTTTTTTCTCATCATCACTACAAGCAACATTGTCAAAATTATTCAAGTTACATATATTTCATCTCTTTAGACATCATCATGGTAAACGTTAAGCTGAGGTGTAAAAGTCATATTTTCCACATTATCGATTATGGATAAAGATCACAGACACTTATTAACATTGATGCATCAAAGCGATAAAATGAGTCATATGAATTCAAATTCAGTATGCTTTGAAGTAATTCCGTTATAACCTGATTAAAGTGACCCCCATACACTTGAATTTCGTATCAACAATAATGTAATAAAAAACAAAATTATGATTATGTTTGTTGGAATTTTGGACACAAAATAATTATATTTATATAGTTTTTATATAATTAGTTATTTATTTATTGGTTTAAGTTCTCGTTTTGTAACGAACTAATCGTGTCCAAACTGAAGCTAAGGTTAATTAGATATATATGCTCGAAGTTGAATGGTCGGAATAAAGAAAGTAAAACGTACGTGATTATTGTAGGAAATTTTTGTAATTTTTTGCATAATGTTAATAAAGACATGTATTGATTAACATGAATGTTTTATGTTTTGACCTGGTCTTTTAATAAATATTATGAATGTTTATTATAAATCATAATTTTATTAAAATTGATATTAAATATGTCATGAATAAAATAAGAGTTTTAATTTTATCTCATAAAACAATTAATAAATCAAATGGAAATTTTGGTTGTGAATCATAAAACTCACATTAATGTGAACTTATTAGCATGAGTATATAAACAAATTTATGATGAGAAAAGAAAACAAGAAAAAAGAAGATATTTATTTTCTTTAGATTCAACAAATTTTATAGAAATTAAAAGATGAGCACTCTCTAAATTGTTATTTATACACCATCATCTTTAATATTTTTCCACATAACATCATAGCACATATTTTACCCGGTGATCTCTCGGGCCAAGACACTCTCCGGCAATACATACTGCTTTGTCCGTTATACTGTCACACCCCAACCTTGACGGCGGAATCGTCGATATGTGAGGGGTTAAGATTGTTTACATCCACATAATGCTAAATTTAAATGCAAATATTAATATTATAAGTTTCAAATGAAATACAATTATATGTCTCAAAACATGAAATAGTTCCAAACAAAACAAAGCATAACATAATCCTTTTATTCATTTAACTAGGTTTATATCCTAGTTTATTACAAGCTTCAATTGATGACTTAAACTTGAGCATTTCCTGAAACATGATAAAAATAAAAGGTCAACTGTAAAGTTGGTGAGTTTTCAAGGGTTTTACATACATGATATATCAAAGTTTACAAGTAGCAATTCATGTCGTATGTTATGAGTTAGCAAGTTTATAGAACACATATCGTTACAACCAAACCTCGACTTGATTACAAGTATATATGATTCGCTAAGCGTATTTGGTTCCCATGATGAACAATCATACGTCATCAGGAGCCGGCAATACATCGGCTTTAGCATCAAATAGGCTTGTCAGGCCCAAAGATCTAAGACGTCGCCAGGCTAGCAATAGTTAATGATTGCAAACAAAACATGTATCTCATATAACACTTACAACAACACAAATAACCATGACAAAAAGTAAAAAATGAATTGCAAGTGTTTTACAAGTTTAAACATTTACACGTGTATGTTGAGTAAGTATCATGTTTCACCTCAAAATAGTGTGAAAATGTAAAAAGAGGCATGAAACTCACATGTCAAATAAGTATATGATGAATATTAATAAGATTAATAATAAACGTCGTTCCAAGATGTATCGTCAAAAGGCACCTAAATATATATAAATACAAGATTTAAATTTAATAATAAGTTTTAATGAATTAACAAGGACTAGAGTTCAATTTGGGTATTTGAGCATTTTTTTATAAGTACTTTAAATACAAAAAAAATATCTTCTTTATATGTTTAAATATAGAGAAGTGAAATTGAATCGTTTATAATAATTATTAAAGTTTAAATATAATATTTGAGTAATTATTTGAAATAACCATGATTTAAACAATAATAAGTGAAAAGAAACGTTTAGACCAACAATGATTTATTAATTATTATTTAAAATCCATGTATAAGAAATTATTTAAAAACGATCTTTGTTAAAATGTTTTATTAAAAAGACATTTATTTAATTAAACTTAGAAAAATTATAGAAAATATTTGGTGGCTTTAAAAAATATCATAAATTTACAAAAATAATTTTTATATATATTAAAAAATTTCCATTATTTAATTAAGGCTGAAAAGGCCTTAAGAAAAAATATTGGAGGGTGCCCGCGTTCGAACCCGGTTCCCCTTTGTGTATATCCAAGACTTCAACCGGCGGGCCAACACCCAAAGATTTGTTTAGACTCCGTTTCAGGTCCTTAAAACATATAATTATAAAAACCCCTCTTCTCATGAACCCTAGGTCTCGGATTCAATCCGATTGACCTGGAATTCGAGAACGATAATCCAATTAAACATGGGGCTTTGATTCCCCATGTAAAACAGAGGCTAGAATATGTGTATAGCTTATGTGATTCGGTATGAATTGATGGAGATGAGCACGAGTGCAGCCACGATCGTGAAGCAGACAAGATTTGTTATGAATCGATGATATCACCCAAATTAATCTCGTGTAAAGTTTGGGGGATTGAGATCGACCAAAAGCCCCTTATCAATTAGGACTCAAAATGCTCGAACGATGGTGAACACGTTATTTGCAGGTCACGATGGTTTTAGGTTCTAATTCCCCTGATAATCGTTGCTTTAGACGTAATTAAACACATCATTGAGTTCTAAATGATTAGATGTACGTTCATGTTCAATTAATTTGATTATTAACTCGATTTGAGAGCTAAAACGGGTGAAACTTGATTTTAATTTCAGTTTCAAGTTTAAATGTGTTGAAACCTACGGTTTGTTCGAATTGATGAAGGTTAAAGTTTTCGAAACCGATTGAGAAGGTTAAGGTGCGGCTTAATTGCGTTTTAACTCGAGTCTTTTGGTTGTTTAAGGCTCGCCAGAGGTGGCCGGAACCCCTTGGCCGGCGGTCGACGGGGAAGAAGGGGGTGGTTTGGGTTTTTAAACAATTACACAAATGGTCCCTCCATTTTGACCTTTTTCATTTCATGTGTAAACATTCTTTCAAAGTTTATAAAATGGCAAAAACAACCCCTCAACTTAATCAAGTTTTAAATACTTTTAAGTTAATACTTTTTTATAAATTATTATTATTAATATTATTATTATTATTAACATCATTATTATAATTTATTATTATTAATGTTATTATTATTATAATTATTACTATTATTTTAGTTATTATTATTAGTATTATTATTATTATTATAACTTTTTATTATTGTTACTATTATCAATATTAACATAATTCATATTATTTAATATTTTTTTGTTTTTAACTTACATACATTAAAACTTGATGAACATTAAAACTTGATGATAATTAAAAAGAATAAGCATAAATAACACATGAGTTCCATAATTGAAAATAATGACCCTTATAAGAATAAACGAAGTTAACTTTCTATTAACAGAAAAATACGAGATGTTACATGTACCTTGTGAGACAGACGCATTGTCTTGAGTAGAGACGCAAAATCTGTTTTAAGGGACCCGTGTTTAACACGATCCTCAGCCATAACTGTCAATCTTTTGTTTGTTATTTGTCGCAGTCAAGGGGCATAGTTGAAGATTCGAACGCGATGGAGGCTCATGTCAAGAATACTATATGAAGACTCGTTGGAGTATATACTAAAGACGGATGTTCAAATCAAGTTTGGTATATAATATTGTTTATATATAATTTTCTAGTCGTATTTGTAAACGGTATTATACTAAAATATTTTATCATAGCTAACGAAAGTATCATTAGAATTACTATTTTTTAATATAAAAATAAACTTACTTCCTACAATGCTAAATGGTGATATTTACCTGTTCATGAACATAAAATGTTTAACATATAAATATCAAAAAAAAATTTAACGAGTTGATGTTGAAGTGTTAATTGATTTTTAGATTGGCTTTTAAGGGTTTTGCGTTTTTAGGTATTCTACTATCTCAACTAGTGTAACTATCTTAGATGAACACTTCCTCTAGTTGAGATAGTAGAAGTGAGACAAAAAGTTAACTTCTGTTATCTCAACTAGCAGAAGTGTCTTTAGATAAATGATGACTTGATGAAGATAAAGGGGTTATAACCTGATTTTTTAATCTTTCTAGAGGTATTTCTACTAGTTGAGATAATGGAAGTTAATTTTTTGCTCAATTTACGATATCTCAACTAGCGAAAGTGTTCACCTCATCAGGTAAATTCGCTAGTTGAGATAGCGGAACACGTACAAACACAAACCCTTAAACATCAACCCTAAAACCACTTAACACTTAAGAATTAACCAATTTCCTAAAGAAAAAAAATTAAAATTCTATGAATATTATGTTATTCACAAAAGGAATAAATCCGCTTTCTCTAACCTCCGGTTTTGTTAGCTTAAGATGTGAAGTATCTTGATATACTTGAATGGTGTTATAAGTTCTTGAAGAAAAGGTAGATAAGTGTTTATGAAGAAGGTGATTCAAGTGAAAGTGGAGCAAACAAACGGATGAAACTTGAAGCACATTTGTGAAGCTAAGTTTAGGGGGAGATATTGAATATTAAACTTAGTTAGATTGTGTATTTTCTTGTGTGTTACATTGTTATTATTATGTAAGCATATACTAAATCACTTAAATCTATGGTTAGTAAAAGTAGTATGCTATTACTGATAATTAGATGGTTAAATACTTGCTAAACAAAGGGGGTATGGAAGTTAAATATGGTGCCGGTTTGGTTAGTATATAATGGGTTAAAGTTAGTGTAAAACATGTTAGTGTATGCTTAATATAATCTTAAGTTTGTGTGATTGGGTATAATCTTTGTTATTATTTCTTAATAATTCGTGTTCTTAACTACTGTAAGTTCCTATAAAAACCTGTTTTTAGTTGATTGTGCATATGAACAAACAATCATTCAACTCAATGGCAAACAAATATATTGTTTTTTTGAAATTCATATATTTATACTGGCTAGTGACATTTACATAGTCGGTTCCATGTTTCACACACTTATGTTTATGCGTTTTAAAAGTATAATTTCAATCAGCCAAACCCACTAACAAGTCTCCGGTACAAACAGTTTGAACGGTTTTTAAATCCTTTAATAATAATAATCTGCTGTAAGCCCTGTTGATCATATAGAATTTGTAGTATTTACAATAAAACTTTTTAAACTCTTTGGGCTGTAGGAAAACAAAAGAGACTAAAAATTATCGTCTTACTACATTTTAATAAGGATCCTAAACCGAATAATACAAATACATCTTTCACCAACTTTTTTCTTTCTTTCTTTGAAAATTTTACATTACACTGCTCCTAATATAAGGCCGAAAGAAAGCCCATCATAACTGGGCCTGAGTCTAAAGCAATTAGTACCTTAGTGGCTTAGTGGAGACTGGAGCTAAAAGAAAGCCCAAAAGATGTTTATATTACAAAAAATTGAAAATTCACCAGACGTATACAAATGCTCACACCTGACCCACGTGGCATCTACTTATTCGTCAGCTGAACTTTCATCTTTTTCATATTCCCCCCTGAAGTTTCATTTTGCCCAACACAGCCCCTCTTCTTTCTTCCATCTTTCAACAACACTCCAAACAACCGAAAACAGTCTCCATCACCATCATCATCACTAACGTCACCACCCGTCGTTTTCTCACCAACCACCACGTCCCTACCAATAATCCGATTAATATCCTCCGGTGACACCTTCACGCACCGACAAAGAAACGCCACTAGATCATCACACTGCTTCTTCGCCATCGCAAGCTCCGTCGTAAGAACTTTTTTCTCGTTTTTGAGTTTTTCATTTTCTTCGGACAAATTCTCGAGTTTGTCCACGGTCAGCTGAACCACGTCGCTAGGCTTTTTTGAGTCTGGGGACGTGGTTGAGCTAGAACCGAGGTCGTATCCGGAGCCGGATGGCGGTGATGTAGAAGTATCACCGCCATCCGGGACGGGTTTTTCTTTTGGTGATGTGGTAGTTTTGCGACGGTGGATTTGGAATAGAAGCTCACGACGACCACGTTTGAAGTGTTCGTTGGCGAATTCCCATTTGTCGGGAATAGTTTTGTGGAACCCCTGTAGAAATAGAAGTTGCGCTTTAGTACCACTTGGTTTGTTAAAATGCACAAACTGACCTCATCTTTTTATTGCGTGTGAAAATAATAAATAAATAGTATCAGCTAAATGTACTCCTTTACTCATTCGTTACCGAACAAAATCCTTTGTTGATTTTATTGATTTTGTTTTTTTAAGGTTATAGTAAAGTTTTTATTTTTATTTTTACATTTTTTTTTATTTTTTAAAACCTTTATCTTTTAAAACAATTATCTTTAATATCATGTGGTTTGTGGCTTTGTGCGAGTGCCACAAACGGCCTCTATCTTTTTTGTGGTTTTAAAAATAAGGAATAAATAAGCATAAATGTACTCATTTGTACTGAAATCCTATATTCATTTAATTTATTCTTTTAAAAAGGCTTATATATATGCCAGTATAACTTTTGTTATGTTCCTAAGAGGGAAATCCTAATAGTAAATAATTTACTCACAATGAATAGTTTGTAAGTTCTAGTACTGCAGATATATTTTATTGGTGTTGTTATCCTAGGAATTTTGTTCATAAAGTATCTTGTAAACATCTGTTATTGAATTTGTATAAGCATGTTTTAAACTTTAATATCCATCTATGTACGACTTCTTTCATTCATATATTCGACTTTTTTACACCGGTATACTAGGGGTTAAATTAAGTAAAATAATATATAGTTACCAACTAAATTCCGTGCATTGACTGAAGATTCAACTGTACTATTTGCATTACAAACATTGTTCATCAAAGTTTACAAATTAAATCAGTTTATTTATTTATTTTTTATTAATCATCTATACCGTACCATGTAGAAAATCAAAAGGATAGAAATTAAAAAGAGATGGACAAATTAATGAATTATTGTTATGATGATGGAGTACATGTGAAGAACCGGCCACCAAGTCAAAAACGTACCCTGCTATCCAAAAGCAACCCACCGCTTTCATATAAATAAAACTATGAACAGCAAACACGTTATTTATTTTTATCACTTTATAATAATAAACAACATGTGATTCCTAATACATACATCACACCTACTACCATTTTTATTAATTATTATATAATAATGGTTATATATGTTTAGGTTATAACTTAAAAGTATGTTCACACCTTATGCATGGACCAAAAATTAATTATTGCCAATTCTGTGGAATGATGAATAATAAGTTTTTTAAATTAGTTTATAAGGTCCATTAGTTTTAAAGTCTTAAGATGTGTGCTCAAAAGGGCCCAGCTTAAAGAAAAAAAAGCTCATCATAACATAATTATAAAAATAAACGTTTCACCATAAGAAAGTAGACCCACTTAATCTATGGCATACTACATGTTAACTCCGTACGAGACTATATGTTAAAAACCGTAAAAAAAGGATTAAAAAGTTATAAATATTGTTTTAACTGTGATACGCGCGGTGAAACAAAGAAGATCACTTACATACGTATTAAGTTGGCGAACAAAGCTCGAGAAATTGTTGTGTTTGAATGAATTCGGGAGCAAATCCCTAGCGAAATCCGCAGTTTTCCAAACCACAAACCCATTCCCGCTATCGTTCCACGATATCATCTCATCCGTCATCGGATCATCCACCAACTGATACGTCTTCATCAGAAACGGGGCCGGAGCAGATCTTTGCACCATTTTCCCTAGCAATATCCCAATGATCAAGTCTAACCTGTTTCAACTAATCCCTAAAGTCTATAACAATAACAACAACAATAATAATAATAACAATTGACGACGAAAAAAGAGCAATCAACGGGGGATCAATGGCTAAATAGCATGAGAGCGGTGAGGAATTCCCAGCCCCAACAATAAAAGCCCGAAAGGAACAATCGAGATCGAGCCAGATCGTGAATCGGAAGATTGTTGTTGGTGGTGATGCCGATGGATTGCTTAGCTTTCTCCATGATTGTAAACTTGTTGAATTCGGATAATATTATGCGAAGAAGACAGGATCATAACTTCCTACACGAACACGCGGTTTGATCAGTGATGATGAACATCAAACAGAATATATATGGAGATTGAATGTTTACTTGTAAGTTTTAAGGTTTGGGAAAGAAGTATTAGGTGGATTTATAGAGGGCTTGGTGGTGTGAGGTTGGTGGTCAGGTGTGAAATGAGAGTAAAAACAACCAACAAATTGGAAAAAAAGTGCTTACTTTTACGGCCAGCTTTTTCTAAAGTTGAAATGTAAACTTGTGTTTTTTTTAGTTTATCTTATACAAGAAAATTAAACAACTAAACAAGTAGTAGTTATATATTTGGTTGTTTAAGCATTATAACTTATGAAAATTGTTACTATTTTTGAATGTGTCAATGTCATTTAATATTGTTATTTCCCTAACTTTTTGTTGACTTGATAATTTTAGTTTTTTCTTTTTTAACAATTACACTTACCCTAAAACAAAACTACCTTTTCTTTTTATTTTGCTTTTTTCCATTTAATAAGAGCGTTCAAATTTCATTTCCTATAAATTTATAAGTGAAATCCTTATATTATATGAAATGATTTTATATGGTTGTGAGTGAATAATAAAGAAAATATTACTATCTATTTATAAATCTATAATTTTTTTTCAACCCTTATAAATTTTTTAATATTTTTGAAAATAATTGTAAATGAATGAGAAAGAAAAAATAATGATAAATGTATTATCTGATTAAAAAATGAAAAATAATAATAATTTTTAATGTATTCATAAAAATAAAAATAAGAAATAGATGTGAATACTCAAATTTGATTAATAGGTTTATCTTATTATTGTTATTATTTAATGTTAAACCAAATAAGTCAAACTACCCTCATCACATCGTAACCCTAGCACTAGTTTTTTCGAATCCAAATCTTTTAGTATCTTTCATTCCTCTAAATCTGAGTACCTTTTTGCTAATTTGTGTTTGGTTACGATGATCAATTTGTGAATTTGAATGTGATTTACAAGTATCTTCGTTGGTGCTTCTTGGGAATTTAAATGTAATTTACATGTCATTTTCTTATTTGGGTTGGTTTATATTACACGGACACTTTTGTTCACTCACACGTACTAAACATGTGTTATACTCATACGGTGGTATTCACTTTAGTTGTTTTTTTAAATGAAGGCTTTAGTATTTTATACGTATTTAAATAATATTTACGGTTAATTACTTAGGTTGGTGCTTGTTTCTTCTTGTGTTTTCTTCTGTTTCCTTTACGTGATTTTGGATTGCGTTTTGGCAATATCTTTCAGGTGATTTGCGTTACGAGAACAAAATACATTTGAGGCATGTAAAGTAGACTGGAATCGTAAAAAGAGTTATTTAGATTGGGTTTGGATTGAATGGGTGGTTGGATCTATGATGGTGTGTATTGGTGTATGGAGATAAGAATTTTATAAATAAATATTGTAGAAGAAAGGGGAATATTAGAAGAGTGTTATTTTGTTCTTAAATTCTACTTTTTAAAATGTTGTTTGCCAAGGGCTACTTGCCCAGGGTAGCCAACTTTACCGAAGACCCTCTCACGACCCGTGGTGTAGACATATGGCCATGGGCGGACTTAAGAAGGTGGGGAGGGGTCAACCGACCCTGTAAATTTTTCCTCACATGTGTAACGTGTATTGATGGTTTGTATTGACCTTGTGTATTTTTCAATACTGACCCCTATAAAAAAAATTTACAACCCCTAAACCCCATTTCTATTGGAATGTTTAACCCACTAAAAATTAAAATAATAGCCCATTTAGTTAAGAAAAATACTATCATAATAATCACCAATAGGTTTATTTTCTATAAAATCTCTAAACTCATTTATTTAACTAGACACCTAACACATATTTCATTAATCTTTTAACATTCCTTAATTATCTCTAAATTTTTTTAAAAGAATATCTTAAACAATACTTGCATTTGCTACATTGAAAAAGACGTTTTTAAGAAGGTTTCGATTGATGATGTTGTGGATATTTTTCAAGAGATCAAGACCTATAAACAACAACAAGAAATTATAATATGTTTTACTTTATAATAAATCATATCTTTGTTAAATGTATTATAATGTGATTGTAATTTGTTTTGTGTGACTTGACCTGACCCAAACCAAAATTTCCAGCATTGAATTGAAATATACATGTTTATTCGAAAATTGAA
>BJCM01093947.1:0-14161 GCA_018326385.1 Flaveria bidentis | reverse complement strand
GTTTTAATACATTTTCAGCCCCAAGAAGAGTTTAAAACAAGTAAAACTGGGGTCTAGAAACTCACCTGGTGCAACTTTGGGTGTATCTTCCTTCTAACCCGTATGCAAATGAGTTCAAACACCTTGAATTCAACCTTCTTCTTCTTCCTCTTCAACCCGAAAGTTTTCTGCTCTCTCTATCTCTAGAACGAATTGAAAAGGTGATATGAAGAGAGGGTGGGCGGCCATGCCCACCTTTACACTAACTTTTTGTACTTTTGTCCCCTTTTACATTTTTAACCCCTCAACTTGGGTTTATTGACGTTTCCTTCTTTTATTTACTTTAATAGAATAACCGGGTGGTACATCCATCAATTCCTTCACCTCGGAGGGAGCTAAGTGATACGGTGCCTTAGCGATATGCTGAGCAGCAGGTATCAAATCAATCTGGAACTTGATCTCACGGCTCGGCGGCACACCTGGTAAATCTTCAAGAAACACGTCTGGGATCATAATGACTCGATCACCGTAAATTGTCAATGAACTCCCCTCGGGTGCTGTCAATCTAATCATCTTCTTGCGACACATAATATTCGCCTTGTAGGCTGCTAACTAGTCCATTCCTAGGACTATATCAAACCCACCTAAGGTCATCACAAACAGTCTAGTAGGAAACTTATGACCTTCTAGTTCTGTGCCATAGCCTTTTATCAGCTTAGAAACCCTAGTAGACTTACCTATGACATTTTCTAAATCGAAGGGCTCATCAATGCTTCTACTACTAACAGGCAAATTAGCATAGAAAGTAGCAGAAATAAAACTTCTACTAGCACCTGAATCAAATAAAATAGAAGCAAGAGATTGATTTACTAGAAACGAAGCTGACACAACATCAGGATCTGTCCTAGCCTCCTCTCGAGTCATCGTGAAAGCTCCAGCACTTGTTTTTTGCCCTTCGTTCCCGACCGTCTTCTTCGCTCCGGAACTCTCAGCCCTTGGCTTCTTGCATTCCTGGCTCATATGGCCCTCTTCGCCGCAGTTAAAACACCTCGCCACCCTACAATTCCTAGCCACATGACATGTCCGCCCACACTTGAAGCAGACATTTTATCCCTATATACACTCCCCATCATGCTCCTTCCCACACTTCTTCAACCCGACACCGGGTGTGACCACACGCCGGTCATCCACCCTTGCAACTTTGTTGTTTGGAGTGGTCCCGCCATGTCCAAACCGCTTTCCATTCCAATTTTGGTCACCACCACCTTTCTTGCTCCCCTCAACCACCACCACCTCCCTCTCGTCATACAGTCTTCCTGCCAAATCAACAACCGACCTAAACGTACCTAGCCGGGCGACGATTATATGCTTGCGGATGTCCGCCGACAAACCCTGAATGTACCTTTTGCTCTTTCATGACGTAGGAGTCACCTGATCTAGCACTAGCCGTGCCATCTCGTTGAAGTTGGTGGTGTACTGCTGGTGTGTCATGGTTCTCGCTTCTAGCTGTAGGAATTCCCTCTCAATCTTGTCGAACTCCCTTTGAGGACAAAACTCCTTAATCACCAACTTCTTCAGCTCTGCCCACCTCATCATTCCAATCTCCCTACTAGCCTCGGCTTGAATATATTGTCCCACTAACACATAGTCGAGTGCACAAATGAGTGGACAATAAACTTCACCTTCTGATCTTCCCTGCACTCGCTGATATCGAGTACAACTTCCATCTCCCTCACCCATTGATGAGCAGCAGCAACAATGCCATTGCCATCAAAAGTCGGGGGCTTGCATCTCTGGAATGCCCCATAATTACAGACTCGTGCTTCCTCATGCACATGCTCTTCTTCCTCCTCCTTGTCACTAGATACAACCATCTCAATCTCCGGTCGCTTCCCTTCCCCCAAGGACCTATTCCTCTCCTTCCCTCACCGCCTTGATCACTTCGGTCACCACAGGCGACATGATTGTCTACATGACCTAGTGAACCTCCTCATCCACAACCTCCTTCACTAAGGCACTCAGGTTAGCACTCTCATCCACACCCTCCGGATGAAGGGTCTTGGACTCTTCATGAGCCATCTCACCAACCTCAGCTTTTCCTCTTGTGACCCGTGGTCCAGCACCACTTCCACCACAACCTCCACCTCGAGAAGCCTTAGAAGATCTACCTCTAGCCATCCTGTTAAACATGCTATAAGATCCAAACACCAACATGATTATTCAAGGTAATATCTCACTTTATGTTAAGTATAGTAAGTCTCTAATTACAATGGCCAGTTGTGATTAGCCACTTACTTTACTCTTCATTCCCAAACATTCGCTATCCCGACTACATCAGTGTCTAAATCTACTAAGAGCACATAAGTCACATAACATGTGCACATAATACCGGTTAACTTAAAATAAAATACCTGATGGCACGTAGCTACTCGGACTGACATCCTTCCATTTTGTTTAATTCTTAGTTTAAGTTTAGGTTTCTTTTGAATATATTCTCTTAAACTTTGGCTCTGATACCAACTTGTAAGGCCCCGTTCTCGGGACGCTCAGAGTTGGATAATCATTGCACATAAAACATAAAACATACATTTATATTTACTAAAACATTATAGAGGAATACTTAATAAACCATTTCATATATGAATAATTGCTTTTGCAAAAAAATACAACATTTTTAATCATTACAAAAACCTCATTGTTTGCATTACATCACAAAAACATCATTGTTATATAAAATGGATTCCATCCAAAATAAGTCAAGTAGCTACCCCATGCAATTCTCAGCAACAATCACTTGCCAACTAGAAAATACATAAAATTCAGTGTTGCTGAGTGAGTTCTAGTTTTATAAATAAAATACCTTACTTTTGCTTAAAATTGTTCTTTACTTTTATTCGCGGTCACGTGTCATATGTATAAGTAGACAATCTCATTATTATCTTTCAGCATCATTAGTCTTTATTTTTCACTTTCCTTTGGACCAATGCTACGTGCTACACCACAACAGCATACATAAAGCAGGTACTGAGCCGAAGTCTATAAATAGAACCCCATACATTATGCTCAGTGGCCTGACCACGGTACCGGGGTAAGCAACAAAGGTCTAATATGTTTGGTCAGTCATAAAGACTAGACCCCTGTGTGTATCCTTAAGGGTTAGCTAAACCACACACAATTGAGCTAACAACATTATAGAGTTGTGCAGCTCCTTTTATTTGCTTGCAAGACTTTTCATCCATTCATTTATTCATTCATGCATTCATGCATGCATTCTTTCATTTATTCTTTATGTTCCTCTTTCTATTATATAATACTTTACGTTCATTAACATAATCATACCATGTAAAGCCACGTAAAAATATGTAATAAGAACATAAAAAAACATAACATAATCATAGGCATGCATAACATCATCATAAACATCACATAAGGCATCATACATCATCATAAAATCATCATACATCAACCCCGGGAACATTCAAAGTCAAAGCCTAAAACTTCCTTTCTTCCCAAAATTTCAGAAATAATCCAAGTCTTTAGGCGCATGAGCACTATGCAGGCGCATGAGAACACTTAGGCGCAATGGAAACTTTTAGGCGCATGGGGAACTATTTAGGTGCATGGCCGAACACTTAGGATTCTGGGAAACTTTTCTAGGCACATGGGCACTATGCAGACACATGAGCCTGACTTAGGCGCATGGGTTGCTGGGCACATGGGAACACTTAACCAATTTTAGCATAAACCTAGGCGCATGGGAACTATTTGGGCGCATGGGTTTCAGGCGCATGAGGACTTAGGGGCATGGCAACTAACTTAACTACCAATCATCATTTTAGTACCCAAATCATCATCCAAACGTGTTCTAAGCTTAGTTCTAACATTCTAAGCATCATAAACACATATACCATAATCACAACATCATATACACCCAAATCACACCCCACCCACATACACATTCGAACATATATACGGGTACAAATACTCACTTTTATAAAACATACATTTATGCATTTCAAGCCCCAAAATCTGTTAAAACATGTAAAAAAAGGTTCTAGAACTCACCTTATGCAACTTTCAGGCAAAACTTCCTTTGAACCCGAATGCTATGAGTTCAACCACCTAAAGCCACTAAAACACACACACACGCCCGAACATAAACAACACATAAGCATATAACCGATGCTGGAACCAACCACAAGCACTTAAAACCATCGAATTCTTGCCTTGAATTCGAATTCTTCTTGTTATTCTTTAAAACCCAAAAAATCTTCTGCTTTCTCTCTCTAAAACCAGAATAAAAAAGGTGACGCGTAAGGTGTATGGGCGGCCATACACCTTTTGTACAAAATATAATATATAATTTTGTCATTTTTACATCTTTAACCTCTCTACTTGGGTTTTATTGCATTTCCTTCTTTCACTTTATTTTTATTCTTCATTTTACATCTTTTAAAATATCGGGTGTTACATAATGTGATGTCTATTCATGATTGTATGTGGAAAAGGAATGCCACATGGGATATTATGTCTATCTTCACTTACATAAATATAAACAACAATTGGTGCAACAATGTTCCAAGTACAAGCTTTCAAGACGTTATTACGGGCCTTAGAAAGTTCTTAAACGAATTGGTAAGGTGGCATGCAAATTGGAACTTCCATTTGGTTCACAAGTGAACCGGATGTTTAATGTCTCGCTATTAAACAAAGTTTTGGAGAAATCATCAATGAGACATGAGATTTAAAAGAGTTTTGTAAGGGTGTGGAAGTGGCAACTTTCCCAAAATGATTTTAGACAACCGTATATATATCAATGGGAAATGAGAAATCCTTGTCAAATGTGTTACTAAGCCACTCGAAGAAGCAACAAAGGAAGACAAGGAAGAGATGAAGCTGCTATTTCCAGATTTTATTGACATTAGAGACAATGCTAATTTTCAAGTGATGGAAGATGATATGATCCAAACTACTACAACTGATTTCTGCCCAACTTGAGCAAGGCCAAAAGAAATGTTAAGAATCCAGCCCGATTTAAAAGTAGAGCCCAAGCAATTGCATGTTTCTATTATTCAGTTATATCCATTGTTTTTGGTTTGTTGAATTAGTCATTTGCATGTAGGAGGTAGAATATGAGTATTGGCATAAAATAAGGACGTGGGTATTGTGCTCAAGGTCCCTATATGTTTAAATTTATGTTCTTGCATTCAAGGAATATACAAAAAATCACCTCTAAGTATTTTATTTTTTCCCTTTACTCTCTTGAAGTGTTTGCTTCCGAGAAAAGACTATAACTAAAAATTAATAGGTTATCCTTTAATTTGGTTTAGGTTAACATTTAAAACATAACTAGTGATAAACCAACTTCAAATAGAAATTGTGATACACTGATATAATATAATTCTACAAGGTCCTTAACATATATATAATGGAAGTCGGAAAAAAAAAGTGAAACGATTTATAATCAAAACATAAGATAAATAACTATACATTTTTAACAACACTAAACGAACAACAAGATACGTAGCTTTTGGGCCCAATTAAATTGGCAAAACATTTTAGGCGTGGCCCATATTGTTGGCCCATTAAACTCAATACCCTAAAATTTATAAACCTCGTGTTCTTATAAACACAAAAACCCTTTTCATCTCCGCCGTCTGCAGACCTTCAATCTCAACACTCAGAAATGGTGAGTCTTCAATATCATCTCCTACGCTCTAAGCCATATTTTGTGTGATGAATCTTTACATTTTTACTTGATTTGACAATTTCAATCTCTTTTTATCTATTGGTTTTTGATTACTTCATGATTTCTGATCATACGGTTTTTCTGATTGAAGGCTCCGAAGAAGGGTGGAAAGCCAGTGGCAACGAAGAAGAAAACGGTACGATCTCTGAGTTATTCAGCATTTAAATACGAACTATTATTCTTTGAATGATTCTCTGATATGTATGGATTGATTTTGATTCAGGAGAAAGTGGTGAATCCGTTGTTCGAGAAGAGGCCGAAGCAGTTTGGAATTGGTGGAGCATTGCCACCGAAGAAGGATCTGCATCGGTTCGTACGATGGCCCCAAGTTGTTCGCATTCAGAGGAAGAGGAGGATTCTCAAGCAGCGGTTGAAGGTTCCACCTGCTTTGAATCAGTTCACCAAAACCCTAGATAAGAATCTCGGTAAGATTTCTAGTTTTGCGCATGTTTTGCACAATTTTATTTTGATGCTAGTGTTTAGATATGTTAAGTTTGTTTTACAATCTGATAACCAGATGCTGTTATTGAATGTTTTGGGAATTGAATTGATTTATGAACTATTGAACTAGCTGTTGTTGTTGATATGCTGGTTTATCTATGTATGGAATACCGATTTTCGAAGTGTATTGAGTTTCATTTTTATTTGAGCTTTTACCATGCTGAAAAAAGGTCTAGTGTCTTCTACCAGATGCTTTAAAAGGTTTGGAAATGGTATACGAATAATAAGTCTGGTGTTTGGTTTGCTAGGTAGAACTGCTTCTATGATGTTTAGATAGCAAGTTACACACACACACTCAAACTACTTGTTAGTTCAATATGCAATTATCATGTTTTAAAAATAGGTACAATCCTGTTTTTTATACCGTAGTTTGATTGTTTATTTTGTTTAACTGCTTGTTAGTTTTGGAGAAGTATGCAAGATAAAAACTTTATCTAGTAAATTGTATGTTGCTCTACAATGGTTATGTTATGTCATTGTTTTTAATACCATAGTGCATCAAAGTGCTTTTCCTGGTTTGTATTTGCAAATTGCTAGTTCTTGAATTGAGCTTTCATTTGAGTTATTTGTTTTTATGATGTGTAGCAACCACTTTGTTCAAGATGCTGCTTAAGTACCGGCCAGAGGATAAGGCAGCTAAGAAGGACCGTCTTCAGAAAAGAGCCCAGGCTGAGTCTGAAGGAAAAACTGTTGAAGCAAAGAAGCCTATAGTTGTGAAGTATGGTCTCAATCATGTCACATATCTCATTGAGCAGGTTTGCTCTCTCTTTTCTTTGTCGATTTAAATCTATTATTTACATTTATTTTGGCTTTGTTTTTTCTAATAGACTCTGAACCCATTATTTATTATGTTCCAGAACAAGGCACAATTGGTTATCATCGCTCATGATGTTGATCCTATTGAGTTGGTTGTCTGGCTCCCTGCTTTGTGCAGAAAGATGGAAATCCCGTACTGCATTGTTAAGGGGAAATCTCGACTAGGAGCTGTAAGTGTATTGATTTTATATCATGCCACCATGGTGGCAATAAGCTAGGTTGCACAGGTTTGGGTCATTTCAGTTAATTTTTGTAAACTAATAACAAACAAACAAATGTATTTAGTAATGTTTACATGTAGACTAGGGTCTGAGAGGGTAGCTTAGGACATGTTGAATCTCCATCTTTTATATGGGTTGAAAATGAACCGGTTGGTTCATTGATATTTAATTGTTTCATTACTGCTCTTTTTGATATTGATCTCTTAACTTCACTTTTTAATTGCCAAATATGCCACTTTTAGATATATGATAATGTCTTTTGGCATGTGGATAAACAATTTCTTGGTGTGTATCAGATTGTCCATCAGAAAACAGCAGCAGCTCTATGCTTGACAACCGTAAAGAACGAAGATAAGATGGAATTTAGCAGAATTCTGGAAGCCATTAAGGTTTGTTTCATTTGTTTGCAGTTTTGTAAAAAATTGGCCTAGGTGGCTGATTAATCAGGGATTAATCGGTAGTTGGCCCATCATTTTGTGGATTTCAGCAATTTGGTACAAAAAATTGGTAGTCGTCATTAATCAGCATTAATTGGATCAGTTTTCCTAGGCAGTCAAAATGGTCAACGCAAATATTTGTGCTTTTTAACTTATAATTCTGACCCATTTACTCATTTCTAAATCTAGCAGACATTGACCAGTCCGTAAAAGTCGACCTCCATCTGTGACCAACCACCACATTAACTTATAAATCTGACCCATTTACTCAATTTTAAACTATTTGATCTTTGAAGCATTTGAACTACTATGTTTTGAACTATTTGATCTTTGAAGCACTTGATGTTTAATTTTAATTTTTTATGTTTGAATTATGCTAATTTTAACTATATGTATAGTTTATATAAAATTTGTATAAAATCTCCAAATCGATTAATTCCTAGTCGTTACTTTGCCGCCCGACTAGCGCCTAGCGATTTCTATAACATTGTTTGTTTTGCTATATCTGTTTGGCTTTTAGGATGATCAAATGGTTTGTTTTTGATCCTAACGAGTTTTTATTTTTGTCACTTTAGGCCAACTTCAATGACAAGTATGATGAGTACAGGAAGAAGTGGGGTGGTGGAATAATGGGTTCCAAATCTCAGGCGAAAACAAAGGCCAAAGAGAGGGTTTTGGCAAAGGAGGCTGCTCAAAGGTTGACTTAGATCTCTTAGTTATGTGTACTGTATGCATTTGAGGTTTTTGAGAGCTTTGCCTTTAGAAACCTATGTTTTTAGAATTCTATTTGGTTGCTTGATACTTTTGGAAGTTCAAATGTTTGATGTTAGACTTGCTAATTTCAATTTTGATTTGCTTTTATATTGTTATTTTATTGTGATTATAAAAGTGAACTTAAATCTTTAACATAATGTTTTCTTTAAAACTTTAAGACTGCTAAACACTAATTATGTTAAAGTGAGTTGTGAATCAATGATTTGGGTTTCCCTTTGACGACAAAAGTATGCAATTGAACAGTTACTTTTTCCATCATTTTTGTGAATGTTAGTTTTAGATGTTGCTTGTCGTATGTGGTGAATCTTGTAATTGTCAGTGGATTCGAGATTTTGTGCAACACAATCTGATTTGAACATTGTGTCGTGGTCTTTGCTTAATTCTTTATGTTGCAAAACTGGCGTTAAAATGTTTTTAGTTGACAAAAAATATGAAATAGAAATCTACCATCCACAGTTTGCACAACGTAAAAGAAAAAAGTCTTGAATGTATATCATATCTTTGCTTAATTCTTTATGTTGCAAAACTGGCGTTAAAATGTTTTTAGTTGACAAAAAATATGAAATAGAAATCTACCATCCACAGTTTGCACAACGTAAAAGAAAAAAGTCTTGAATGTATATCATATCTTTGCTTAATTCTTTATGTTGCAAAACTGGCGTTAAAATGTTTTTAGTTGACAAAAAATATGAAATAGAAATCTACCATCCACAGTTTGCACAACGTAAAAGAAAAAAGTCTTGAATGTATATCATATGAAGTAAGCTTATGAGATACTTCATCATTAATCACTGTTACTATCGCAATATTAAATTCTAATCTTTTAAAATTTTATACTGAAGGTGAAACTTTCAAACTAGAGAAGCACAATAGTCATGTTTAGAGCTGGCAAAATAGGTGGGTCAGGTTGGGTTGGGTGACGGGTAAGAATGGATGCGGGTCAAGATGGATTGCTTTACAAATAGGTCATTATGGTTCGGGTCAGAATGGGTTTGACCAAAAATAGATACGGGTCAGAATGGGTCGTTATAAAGATTGGATAGATAAACAAAACCTAGAGTAGTAACAATCAATCAAGCTCTTTTAAGAACTAATTAAAAATTTCATTTACAAGCTCTTTTAAGAACTAATTAAAATTTTCATTTACAGATTTTTTTGCCAAAAATTGTAAGAGTATAGTTACATTATTCAACCAAAAATTGAAAACCTATACCAAAAGAAAAAACGAATATTGATTAGAATTTAGAAGTTATCAAAAATCAAAATGAATTTATGATCCAAAATTAAGATGAATGCATGCCATTGAAAGACCCTTTCTTGCATTTTATTTCTGCTCAATGGTTATCTTTATGTCAATCTAAGTTTTGAAACAAAGATCGATGAATCTGAAACCAATAGTTTTTAAATTAAACTCGATTCAGATTCATGAAAATCAATTCTTAAATCACTAAATGTAGGCCTGAAATTGAAATCAAACTCGAATTGTTGGACAAAAATCTAATGATGTTTATAGAAATTGAAATCGAAGGATTTAGGGCAGAAATCGCATACCATGGAATATGAAATCAATAGTTTTTTAATAAAAAAACAAGCTATGAACAAAGTTTGTGAAGAAGAAACCAACAACAAACCTTGATTTCTAATATTGCATCCCATTGCTTGAAGCGAGAAAACCACTAGCGTCAGTGAAGAAGAAACAAAGTAAACATGAGTCGTTGAGGAATGAGTATAGATACTACCCATCTTGACCCATGTGCATATTTTATTATGTCCATTCTGACCCATTATTTTATTCTCTTAAGTGCATTCAGTCTATCTAAACCCAGTTGTAAGTTATTTATAACCCAAAACAATCCATTATATTTAAAGTATACCTGGCAAAAGAAACCCACAAACCTAATTTTGGGTTAGTATGGGTGTTTCTTTAAATATAATAGATTGTTTTGGGTTTTAAATAACTTACTATTAGGTTTAGATGGACTGAATGCACTCAAGGGAATAAAATGATGGGTCAGAATGGACATAACAAAATATACACATGGGTCAAGATGGGTAGTATTTGTACTTATACCTCAACGACTCATGTTTACTTTGTTTCTTCTTCACTGACGCTAGTAGTTTTCTCGCTTCAAGCAACGGGATGCAATATTAGAAATCAAGGTTTATTGTTGGTTTCTTCTTCACAAACTTCGTTCATAGCTTGTTTTTTATAAGAAAGCTATTGATTTCAGATTCTATGGTATGCGATTTCTACCCTAAAACCTTCGATTTCAATTTCTATAAACAACATCATTAGATTTTTGTCTAACAATTCGAGTTTGATTTCAATTTCAGGCCTACATTTAGTGATTTGAGAATTGATTTTCGTGTTTCTAAATCGATTTTAATTTAAAAACTGTTGGTTTCTAATTCATCGATCTTTGTTTCAAAACTCAGATTGGCATAAAGATAACACTGTCTTAGTACTGCTTTAAGTGGCAGTATCCTACATTAAGCAGAACTAAAATGCAAGAAAGGATCTTTCAATGGCATGCGTTCATCTTGATTTTGGATCATAAATTCATTTTGGTTTTTGATAACTTCTAAATTCTAATCAATATTCGTTTTTTTCTTTTGGTATAGGTTTTCAATTTTTGGTTGAATATTGTAACTATACTCTTTCAAATTTTGGCAAAAAAGTCTGTAAATGAAATTTTTAATTAGTTCTTAAAAGAACTTGATTGATTGTCACTGCTCTAGGTTTTGTTTATCTATCCAATCTTTATAACGGCCCATTCTGACCCGTATCTATTTTGGTCAAACCCATTCCGACCCGAATCATAATGACCTATTTGTAAAGCAATCCATTTTGACCCGCATCCATTCTTACCCGTCACCCAACCCAACCCAACCCACCTATTTTGCTAGCTCTAATTTAAAGAAACATCCATACTAACCCAAAATTAGGCTTGTGGGTTTCTTTTATCAGGTATAGTCATGTTGTATAGATGTAAAACCAGGAACAAAAGAGACCCTACTCAAAAGTAGTAGGGTTCACTAATGTTATTTATATAATACTAATTATCAATTTAGTTATGCATAATGGTTTGTACCTTATGTTATATAAGTTGTACTGGTTTTTTCTTTATTTTTTCACTTTTAACCATGTAGTTTTTATATTTTATATTTAACTCTAATACTGTTTTCATTTTCAACTTGAGGCTCATACTTTTTAATCTTTTACAAGTTTTTTGTTTAACGTCTTTGTTTAAAATTTTCGAGTTAACATACAACCACATGTGTATGTGGTTTAACGTTTTTACATCTATTTTTTCACAGCCGCGTTGTGTAATGCGCTTCGTTCTAATTTATGCACATTAACATATCGCAACGCACATGCATGGTTTAAAGTTTCTACATCTATTTTTAATTTGCCTTTATTCTTTTGTTTGACGAGCTTTTTTGGTGTTGGTGATCGCTAGCGACGATGTGACATTGATGCCATTTGGTACGGTTTAACGTTCCCATCGCAACACGTGAGATTAAATACTAATCTTGTTTTTTCCTAGAAACAAACATATTTTTATACTCAAAAGTGGTAGGGGTTCACTAATGTTATTTTTTCTAGAAACAAACTTATATTGTATTAATAGGCTCGTAACTAGCTCAGTTCTCATTATCCTAAAACCCAATCCTAATCCAGTAACTATTGCGGGGTCCAAAAAGACCGGTTTTCCAATATCAAAATCCAGCTTGGCATCACATGTTCCAAGATTAGTGTCTATTTTGACATCACATGATCCTAATCATGAATTTGTTCTTGATTTTCCAGGTGAAAATTTATTAAGAGGTTATCTATCTCTAGTTGGATGTAATCAAACCATGCTGATTTGTGATGTTTTTTTTCACTCACAGTTAATATGCTCAAAAACACTTAGATAATATTTGAGGTGGATTATTCTTTATGAACACATCTCCCTCATCAACGACCTTTGAGGGGCCTCAAAATCATAGGGTTAATATTTTTCAAGGCTTGAAATCACACGCTCACCCGTATTAAGCAGATTCGAAATTATTTACAATGGTCGATTTTTAAAATTGTTAAACCATATCATTCCTTTTACATTTTGTTTTTTGGAGATTACTAGATATCCATTTAAATCGTGCGAATCACTTTCACAATAAAGTTATATCAATGCTACATTGAATCCTTGAATTGGAAACGACAAACATTTGATAAACATACATAAAATCCTATATGAGAATCGTATTGGATTTCATGTGATTGATAACTAATAAGGAGGAGATGAATCCTTTATATATGGGTCGAAGTAGGTGAGCCACTAGTAAGTTTGAAGTAAGGGATTTTAACGGTTAGCAATTATACCCGTCAACAAATGGTGGTCACATTTGTAGAAACCTTTAGCAATTAGTAGTAGCTATCATCAATTGATGCCGATCACTGGTGTTACCATTTGCCAATTATTACTGCAAATCTTACAGGCGTACAAAATTATTACTCAATGACCGGTTCCTACTAATCATTAGTTGATACCGACACCAAAGCTACTATTGACCTTCACTTTATTATCGAAGACGAATTTTAACACTAATTTTAGTAACTACAACTACTGAAAATCATTTTATTCATCATTTTGATAATTTTGTGATTATGAAGAAACTTAAAATGCACAACAAAACAAGGAAAATAAGTTTTTTTAAACCATAACTATCTTTTATACCCTACCAGGGGGTGTTTCCACTTGGGAGCCCCTCCGATTTAAGAGGCTTTTTGACGATTTTGTCATTCTGGAGCAACTTCAAATGCATAACATATAGGAAAATCGGTTTTTTCCAAGCTAAAATTTTGCCTATTGGACCCTACTGCCTCCTAGGACCCCCCTTCAATTTAAGGAGCTTCGTCCCTTAGAACCTTGAAATTCCTAAGTGCTTAAAATCATAACATTTCCAAACAAGTGTGCACTTCGTATTTCAAATCTTGTTTAATGTTCAATTATAATTTCTTAGTAAGTTATTAAGTGAATACGAATTATTCAAAATTGTTTGACAACACTAATATTAGGCCTATAAAAATGGGGGAGTGGGGTCGGGTTAGGTGTTGGATTAGGATGGGTTCGGGTCAGGACGGATTCAGGTAAGAAACGTATTAGAATTGGTTCGGGTCAGGATGGGTTGGGTCAGGACAAGTCAAATCCAAAAATATCAAAATTCTTAAATTTCTAACACAAACCATAAAAACTTATAAACTTCAAATAGAAGTTATTTCAAACATTAATTCAACATTTAAAACCCTCATGTAAACTAGTTTCGTTTAAGAAGAAACATGAGATACAATTTTAACTATTGATAACCACTTCAAATATCTTCAAATCAAAGATGAAGGTTGTTGATGCATCTGTAGGTACATGTGTCCCTAGTTTCCGAACTTAATGTAATATGTCTTTAATGTCTTACACTTTTGTAATAGTTGGGTACTTAATGAAATGTAAATGTTTGGTTGTGTTTATCATGTTTAATATTTCATTAATGAGTTGTTTAACGCATATTGACTTGATTATATAGGCTTGTGGTTGATTGAACTAATACAAATAATGTAATGACAATTAATACATTCAAACTTAATAACATGAAGTTATCATGCGAATGGCCCATGCTAATGGACCATACGCATGAACAACTTCATG
>BJCM01093944.1:0-18676 GCA_018326385.1 Flaveria bidentis | reverse complement strand
GTTCAAGAATGTATTTAACTAAGTAATCTGATTCAGTCGCACGACTGGACCATGCGAATGGGCCAATCGTACGACTGAACCAGGTGATTGAGTCAGTCGCACGACTGAGCCAGTCGCCTAGCTCAGTCGTACGACTGAAAACTGTAACCTATAAATACCACTTAATTCGTGGAAAAACGTGACTTTTAGAGAGTTTTCGAGATTACATAAACCCTAGCCGTCTGAGTTCGTCCAGTACGTCTCATCCAAGTTCATAGAACGTTTCAGATCATTCCTAATCTATTCTTAGCGTATTCTAATCGTTAGGTTTGATCGAATTAACGTTTTCTTTGATTGGATCGCCAATCAAATAGGATTCCGCACTATTTGATCTGGTTTCACGTTGAATCAGTTAGTACTTAGTACGTAGCAGGTCCTGACATGCCAGAACTCCTAGAACTCCTCAACAAAATGATGTTGCTGAGAGGAGAAACAAGACACTTATTGAGGCTGGTCGGACTATGTTAGCTGATTCAAAGTTGCTCTTACTTTCTGGGCAGAGGCAGCCAGCACTGCATGCTATGTGCAGAACAGAGTTCTTGTAGTTAAGGCACATGGAAAAATCCCTTATGAGATATGGAATAAAAGGCCATTGTTCATTGGCTTTCTAAGGTCCTTTGGTAGCAGGTGTACCATACATAACACAAAAGACAACTTGGCAAAATTTGTTGAGAAGTCAGATGATGCTATCTTTGTTGAATATTCCTCCAACTCTATTGCTTATATATTTTATAACATCAAAAATCAACAATTTGAGGAATCACCCAACATTGTTGTCAATGAGCACACTCCTTGTGTTAGGGGGAATGACCCTGATTACATTTCTTGACTTAGAATTGTTTCCCAACTATTCTAAATAATCTTGTGAGAACGTTTCAGTTAGAGCAGGTCCTTAAAATGATCATGATCAACTGTTCGAGCTGCCCAAACCCTGTTCAATTCTCCAAGAGTGATTGAAGATCTAGCTCCAACTATCTTAAGATCAAGTTGCATGACTCGTTCAAGAGATAGTGAAGCTTCGACCAGTGTTCCTTCTAGTGACACTGAACAACACCCGATTGATAGAAGCAGTATTCTAAAGGAACATGCAATTGTTAATGCTGCTTCTTAGCCAATCACTAATGATGATGTTTCCCTTTCATTCAATCAGTCCTCATTGAATGACATTGAAACAGCAGTTGGACCAAGTGTTCATGCTCCTGAGCAAAATATATTCAACTTGGATTTATCTTTGCAACTGGAAGTGATCCCTATATTAAGGATTCATAACACTCATCCAGCTGAAAACATCATAGGAGAAGTCTCTAAAGGCGTAAGAACAAAGGGACAAACTCATCATGGGAATGTCAGCCTGTACTCATGCTTCTTGTCTTAGATGGAACCCAAGAAAGTAGAAGAAGCCTTAAAGGATAGTAGTTGGGTTGAGTAAATGCAAGAAGAATTACTTCAATTCAAGAGACAAAAGGTTTGGAACCTTTGCCCGCTACTATCTGGTCAAGTACCTATAGGCACCAAATGGGTTTTTAGGAACAAGAGAGATGATAGAGGCTTGATCATCAAGAACAAAGCTAGACTGGTTGTTCAAGGATACACCCAAGAGGAAGTAATTGATTATATTGATGTCTTTGCACCTATTGCAAGACTTGAGACAGTTAGAATCTTCCTTTCTTATGTTGCATCCAAGAACTTTACTTTCTATCAACTTGATGTCAAGTGTGCCTTTCTATGTGGAAATATAGATAGGGAGGTCTATGTGTACCAATCTCCAGGATTTGAAGACCCACAGTACCCCAACTATGTGTGCAAACTGGATAAAGCTCTTTATGGGTTGCACCAGGCACCTAGGCTGTGGTATGAGACTTTGTCTCAATTTCTCCTGAAGAATGGTTACACTAGAGGAACCATTGATAAGACTCTTTTTATTAAGAAGTTTGAGAAATACATACTGGCTCATTCAGCTATATGTTGATGATATCATATTTGGTTCTTCAAATGACCAAATGTGTAAAGACTTTGAGAGCATTATTGAAAAGAAGTTTGAGATGAGTTCCATGGGAAAAATGAACTTTTTCCTTGAAATTCAGGTGAAGCAGATGAAGGAAGGGTTCTTTATTAATCAATCTAAGTATATCTCTAATATCTTAGAGAGATTTGATATGAAGGATTGTAAGCCAGCCAAGACACCCATACCCAGAAACCATGATCTTTGTCCTGACTCTGAGGGGGAAGATACTGATCAACATCAGTATAGGGCAATCATTGGTTCTTTGATGTATCTCACAGCAAGTAGACCTAATATCATGTTTGTTACATGCGTTTGTGCAAGATATCAAGCTACTCCAAAGGTGTCTCACCTAGCTTCTGTCAAAAGAATTCTTAGATACCTCAAAGGAGCACCAAAGCTTGGTCTTCGGTATCCTAGAAACTCCAACTTCAATCTCTATGGCAACTCAGATAGTGACTATGGTGGCTGCAACATTAAGAAGAAATCCACATTAGGAGGATGTCAATTTCTTGGTGGAAGGATCATCTCATGGCAATGCAAGAAGCAATCATGTGTCTATACATCTACTGCTAAAGCTGAATACATTGTTGTTGCAAGTTGTTATGCTCAACTGTTGTGGATTCAAAACCAGATGCTAGACTATGGATTCAACTTCATGAGCACTCCTATCCACATTGACTACAACAGTGCTATCTCCATCACTAAAAATCCTATGAAGCACTCCACGACAAAGCACATTGATATCAAGTACCATTTCATTAGAGATATTCATGAGAAAAATCTGATCAAACTAATCAAAGTCGACTCAAATGAACAATATGCTGATTTGTTCACTAAGGCTTTTGATAAACAAAGATTTAAATATCTTATTACAGCTATTGGGATGATAAACATGGATTAGTCTATCTCACTTGAAAAACGTTTTAGAAATATGTAGTGTCTCGTGTCAAAACAATCTAAGCCCTGTTACAATAAGTTAAAGTTCTAAGTATAGGTTTCTCGAAGAGAAATTAACCTTCGAAAGATTTGTTTCATATCTTCCAAAGCTAAATTTCTCCTAAGGGAAAAAAATTTGCAAGAGTTTTTATTTTCGGAAGAAGCGATTGATTGAGTATCATATCTACTTCCGTAGCATACAAAACTCTCCATTCGAAAAACCTTCATACTCTTGGAAGTAAATTTATTTACCTTTGGAAGTTAGTTTTGGCTTCGGAAGAGAAAAATCCTTCGAAAATACTTTTACCTTCGGAAGAATATTTTGCTTTGTAACGGAAATCTTTGGGCCCTACACAGTAAAAAGTAAAGATTTTCTTAATGATGTTGGAATTTTTTAAATGGTTTTTAATCTTACTGCCACTGTCACATCTTACCCTAAACCATCTTTTCACCTTATCCACAACCCCAAAAACCACCATTCCATCCATTTAAATAATCCCGACTCTTCACTTTAATCTTTTTACCAAAACTACTGTCCAAAGCTTCCTTCACCCTAAATTCACTTTGCTCAAACTTGTTTCCCCTGTTCTTTCTTACAATGACACTCAACACTCAACACAACCGAGTCGCACTCCTTGACTCTACCAAAGATGCCGACTTCTCGGACATCATCTCTTTTCTTACCCAATCTACCTACTTTACTAATCCGACTGTGAACCCTACTGTTTACTTGAACCACATGGAAGAATTCTGGGGTAACGATCATATTGTACTTCTTAATGGAGTTAGGGTTATTCGGTCAAGCATTTCTGTTCAAGAGTTAATCATTACTGAACAAGTCATCCGAGAACATCTGGAGATTTATAATGAAGGCGTTCCTACTGAGTTCCCCAAGTCAGACCTTGACGACACCTATATTCAAATGGGATACGGTGGAGATGTGAATAGTTCTACAGTTTATAAGTTCAATTTTTCTTATAACCGGACGTTCCTACTTCATGTTGTTCTTCATTGTCTGTCAAACAAGTCTGGGGGATGGCTAACCTTATAGGAAACCTTCAAAAGGACACATTCTTCATCTATCCAAGGTTCATCCAGCACATAATCAATTGTGAGTTAGACTAGAGTAAGCTTGTCTGTGCAGCTACTCTCCATGTCCCTCAAATGAGGCTGACCATCTTCAAGATCTTGAAGAGAGTGTCAACCAACTTCACTGGAAGACAGACTGCACTTCTTCCAGGTATAATTGAGCCAATGGTCCTGGTGACATCCTTGTTCACCCCACAAGTGATGAACCCACACTATCAACTACCCTTGCTTTGCTAGATCTTCCTGCTCATACCATCAAACACACATATCAGAGACGCAAATGAACCCTTGCTCAGTCTACTCTAATTGAGTAAGCCCCTCTTGTTCAAACCAAAATACTAGACTGTAACCATGGGCTCCAACTCAGTCAGAGGTCTCACCATCCTTCTCATTTGACCTCAATATGGAATTTTAGTCTCTTTAATCTCAATTTCCTGAGCCCCGAACCCAGGCCACAAGCCTTAGGATGAGTCCCAACACTCTCCTGAGAAGCCAAAAAGGGACAGGCCCACCAAAGGCTCAATCCCAATAGGCATTAACCAACGTCCCGGGTCAGTAGGCTTCACTTCCGTATCCTTTCCTGACCTTTTAATTAGAACTGATAAGGATATTACGTCTCTTCATGGCAATGAATTTGATCCACAACACCCTATATTAGATCAACAAAGCCTAGAGGAACCTCTTGTCCCTAGTACACATCAGTTCTAACCAACTGAGGTGAGTCCCACGGATGTGGAAGGGACTCATGTAGATTTAGCTGCCACTACTGAAGGAAACTCATTGGATCCTCAGGCCAGTGGTACCATCTCTGAGACTGAATCTATGGAAACCGTGCCTTTTGATGACTATGAAAGAGACATCTTTAGGCAAGGGAAACTAGGGTGCCAAGAAACCACATCTGGTGGTGAGGATGAACATACAAGGTATGTTACCTCATCTCCCCGTGATTCTTCAAAAGAAGATGAGGGAAGTATGCAACTCACCATTAAAGAGCTACTTTCTAAAGTCTCAAACCTTGAATCAAAGGTTAAGACTTTAAAGGATAGGTTTGCCACTTAGCAACTTGAGATTGAACATCTCAAGGCTAAACTAGCTGAGAAACAGATTGAGAGATCTGTTAGGCATGTACCTATTCAAGTCTTATTGACCTCTTCCTCTAGCTCATCTAGCTCTCAAGATGATGCTACCAAAAAGGGGGAGAATGTTCATAGACAAACAACAGAGGAACCACAGAGCCAAGCTTTAACTTCTCTATCTGCTAGATACCCTGCTCCCACAGCAGCAGTCTTTCTTGAGCGTCCTCAAGTTGTCCAGCAAATGGACCTAATGCTCAAAGATCTCAACAAGATCTTTTCCAAGTTTCTATTGAGATCTTCTTTAGATCATCCTAGAACCAATACGGCTATAATGTACTTTGGAGCTGAAGAGCTTTAGAGATTAAGTGCACCTTCTACCATTGTGGATGAAGTTGGTCAACCTAAGGTCCAAATGGAACCTGAGATTCATTTTGAAGGGGAAATGAGGACTAATGGCCCAGTAACTGAAATAATTGGGACAGATAGTGGATTCCCTCAAACTTCCAAAGCTGAACTCAAAGCCTGGGAAGAACAATTCAAATCTTCCAAAGCTGAGATGGAAGTTGCGGAAAGTTTGTTCTCCTTGTCCAAGGATCTAATCATCATAGATGCAATTCTGTAGCTGGCATCTGAGGTGAATACTGATGACTTTCTCAACCGACCCCTAGCTCAAACAACTTCATTATCTCCATCCACCATGTATCAACTTGTACCCTCCATCCAAGAACCACCAAAGTCTAGCACTTCGGGAGATGTAAAAGGCAAGAAGAAGATTACTGCGGAAGAGCTTCAGGAGGAGGAGAGGATTGAAAAACTTAAAAGAAAAGGTATACTTCCAACTGGGAAGTTGCTAGCTGCCAGTACCAAAGCAGCTGCAACCAACCAGGAGGTAGTAAACAATAAAAAGAGGATGGAGATCATTGACAAGCTCATCAAGCTTGGAGTTGTCACTGAAGATATACTCCTGCTACCACTAGAGGAGTTAGTAGAGCTAGAAAAGGCAACCATGCTTCAGATTGAGAGAAAGGAGGAAGCAGCAAGGTTGGCCTTAGAGGAGGAAAGAGAAAGGATGAAAAGGGAAGTTGATCTGCAACTTAGGAGGGAAAAGATAAATTTCTTAACCTCCGTGGGCTTTTTCTCTTCAAGAACTATCTCTACACAACAATGACACGATCCTATGGCTCTTCAACAAAGAGCAGGATCAGCTGGAGAAAGTGAGAAAGAAAGTTGCAAAAGAGAAGATGAGGGAGAAGAAGAGAAAGGAAGAAGAAGCTGGGATCATTGCTGCCAAGAAGATAGGAGAGAAGGCCTGGATGAAGGACTATCTCCGAGCTCACGGCTTCTCTAGTAGGCAAGTGGGACCCATGTCTGAAAAGACACTCCAGCGACATGTCAGTGACATCAAGGCTGACATTCTCTTGGGAAAAAGGAAAAAGATGTATAGAAGGGGACAGGGATGATCTTCAAACCAACACCTCAACCCCAACCTACAACCCAAGCTCAACCCCAACCTCAACATGAACCTTTCCCATTTCCTTTCTCTATCAAAACTAAGCCAATTTTCGAAGCTTACACCCCTGAACATACCCCAACGATCATTCCTGCCTCATCACCACAACCACCTCAACTTATTACCCTTCAACCGAAAACTCAACCCAGAACCCAAACACCTCTAACTACCCAACAACCATCCCCTGAGCCTTCTAAAAATTTCTCCTTAGAGGAGTTTAAGGAGATCAAGATGAAGCTCAACAAGTGCACAACTTTGAGTGATATCTCTTGTGAGGAGGATTTCGCTAAGCTGACTTATACCGATGGATCCTCATGTTCCCTCACAAGAGATCAATTCCTTGATTTGCCAAGAGGAACATTGGACCAGGCTGTTAAAATCCTTAGCCTTAACTCTAATTCACTAAATGATGAAGAGAAGAAGCTAAGAAGGAAGCTGGTGACTCTGATGGATACCAAGAAGGGGGAAAAAGTACCTTGCAAACCCCTCATGCTAAGAAAGAAGATCGTCTAGTGGAGATTTGAAGACTCTTCTCACAACTTTGCTGTTGAAAGAGAGAATGGTGAGCTGAACAGGCTTAATGCCTCCTCTCTGCTACACTTGAGCAAATTTTATATTGTTGAGTTAGTAGAGAAGCCATTCTCCAACCCCTCAAACTCTAAGATAGCTGCTCACACAAAAAATCACCTGAGCAGCCTTCACCTGGCTGAGCTAACAGCTAGAACCAGGATTGACAAGGAGTTAAAACTAAAAGAAGAGGAGGAGAGGAAGAGATCAACAACCAAAGGCAAAGCCTTTCTTCAAATGGTTGTAGATCCTAAACTTGAATCCATTGTTAAATGGGAGTATGACTATAACTCACATCAATTAACTCTCTTCAGGGGGCACAACAAAGGGTACATGTCATTAGGAGTGATAGACTGGATCTCCTGTCCACTGATGACTTGCACTGACTTCTCAGCACAACTTCCTAACAGAACAAAGAAATAGACAAATATCTCCTGTCTTTTGTGTAGAAAGTCTTAAGAAGTAGAAGTAAGTGAGGTTTTGGTAGCATCAGCCTAGGGGGAGTTTGTTGGATCTAGAAAGGCTGATACAACCAAATCCTAACACTTATACTATTTTGGGTGCAACTTATAAAGGACTTCCGAAGCTAAGTGTGGAACTTCCGAAGAAATGGAGTTCTTCTGAAGACAAAAGTACAAGATCATCTTCCGAAGGAAAGGCTCCAACTTTTGAAGACAAAGTCTTCTCTTACAAAGTTCAAGACTTAGAGGAATTCAACGAAAATGACATCCAAAGTAGAAGTCCTCAAGCCACGAAAGAAACAGCCTTTTCCGAAGTATAAAAGCCTTCAGAAGAACTTGTTCTTCCGAAGCCAATTAACCTTCGGAAGATGCTGCTATGGACCAGTAGACATAAGTATGGTCTCTGACACTCCGATGCAGACCTCTGCTACTACATGGCATTTTCCTAAAAGGCTATGTAGTTGACCATACTTTATTCCACTGTTTATATGTATTTGTTAGTACAGTTACCAACTTTAGTTGGTGACAAATGGTAAGTCATGGACATGTCATGACTACCATATCTTAGATAAGACATTATCTAAGATACCTTAACTATAGCTTTGTAGTATCTGCTTTAGTTATAGGATTCCAGCTGGTATCAAAGTATAACCGGGTGTAGGTGATAGTATATATAGTTTCTCATTGTAACTCTTGTATCATTCTTGCAAGTGTCTTGTAAACTTAGAGTTGAGAAGTAATATATACAAGTATCTTGAAAATTATTTCTTTATGTTCTTGAGATACTTAGTATATAATAATCAACTCATTGAGATTCTGCTTCATCATAATCATGTGAGTATGAGTGAGTTTGAGAGAAAACCAAGTGTTTAGTGACAAAACCGATCTTGCATATACTTCCTCATCTAATTAAGACAATCTAGAATCTACAACATTGTAAGTCTCATACATGTCTCTAGGTCTGTTTTTTTTTTACAAAAGAATTATTATTTACAAAAAATGAAGTATCGTCATCTGAAGTACATATGGTACTAGTACCACTCGTACTTGTCTCAGATGATGACACTACCCTTTCATTTAATAAAGAAATATTATTTGAGGTAAAAGATGGAATGGGATGAGAAAAGAATTTTTCAAAACAATTACTTTTAATTTTCTTTGAACTTTTCACAATGGAAACATTCACGACATCAATACAATCAGAAGAGATATCACCATTGCAATGCAACATTATTTAATGAGGAAATAGAAACATCATTAGAACAATATGAGACAGTGTCTACTACAGATTAACTTGAAACACAGACAAAATTTAAACTAGATTTATTATCTAAGATAGAATGCTGCAAATCAAGTGTACTAAGACTAGTGCATCCAAGCCCACTAGTTGGTTCATAACCATAGTCCTCACGAACGTGCTTAGTGTTCACACCTTCTAAACTTCCAGAAATACTATTAGTATCTATTGTGATCAAATCATTTGAAGGATAAGGAACATGCATAGGAGAATAATATTAAGTACTAGGAGGAGGATAAACCTTAGCATTTTCATATCCCAAACCTGTTTTAATCCTAGCCCCCTTTGAGATTTGCATAAATCATCATGTTTCATCCTCGATATTGTCCATTTATCAAGCTTTAACTGAAGTTTGCTTGTTTCAAATTCAGTAAGTGCAACCCTTTCAGTCAAAGTGTTGATCTCAACATTTCTTTCCAAAACAATTCTTTTTAAATGATCATTTTCTGTCAAAGCTTCATTTAATTTAACAAAATATTTAGACTCATTTACTTTTAGTTCTACGATAATTCATTTTAAATCTTTTTCATTATCAATTAACAAACTATTAGCTTTGTATACCCCAAATAACCTAATTTTGCATGCAGAACACATGTCCTGAATTACCTCATAAGGAAGTCCCATCACCACATTTTCTGCTGCTAAAGCTTTCTCACATTGGCACACCGGAGTACTCAACTTGTTTTCCTTGATAGTGGCAGTAGCAACATCTTTTCTATTACTCTGCTCAATGGATTGACTTCCTTCTTTCTGCTTCTTCTCATCCTCACCTTCTATCACCATTTCCTCTTTCACCTTCAAAGATACTTCAACTTCATCTCTAAGTTCTTTGAACAAATAAATCAAAGTTAGAAATCAAAGTTGTCTCGTCTCTTCCATAATCTCAGCCACCAATGCTTGATTAATTTCCTCTCTCGTCTCTTGAACCTCGGCACTCCAATAAAAGTTAGAAATCAAAGCTGTCTCTTTCTTGGGATTCATCTCTTCTTTATTCCTGGGTGAAACCAATCGTGGAACTCCTGAGTTACTAGGATCAGTGACAATCGGCAATGGACATTCACATTTGAAGTGTCCCAACTTTTTGCAATTAAAACACCTCAGTTTACACTTATCAAACCCCAGTTTGGAGTTAGAACTTGACCACTGAAGTTCTTCCTTCCAATGCGATCCATGAATCTTCGGGCTCTGAGTGTCAGCATTGTCATTTGCCACTGAATGTTAGTCTCTTCAAGATCATCATGGTCCACCTGATACATATCCTCCATTGTCATCCCTTTACCCTTCAACTCCCCTACCACCAAGGCTTCATAACTTTGAACAAACATACCAAAGAGTGCCATTGTCTTGGAAGGAACTGGCATTTCAGAATTAGCTTTCAAGTTGGCTTGATCTCTCCCAGCACTACCACTACCTCCAGAATAATCACTAGTATACACTCCACCTTGTTGAGATGCTTGCATTGGAGAGCTTGCAGCAGAAGACAATAATGCAGCATTCTGAGTGAAACCAGATGTAGGCATCATGGTTTGGTTTAATTCCCTTTTCTTCATGTCCAGCTCAAAGGACTTAAGCATATTAATGATGTCCATAAGCTTGTAGTCAGTGAAACCTCTTTCCTACTTTAACATTCTCACTTGTAGACTCCTTTGCGGTGGAAGAGAGTCCAACAGCCTATTAACCTGCTCACTATTAGATAGTTTCTCATCATATTTCTTCAATGTGCTAGAAACTATCAAAAAATGATTGGTAAGATCTATCAGGCTTTCATTCTTGTATCCCATAAAAGAGTTGAACTCCTTCTCAGCTTGAATACCCTTGTCTATTACCAGCTCATCGTTACTATCATAGAACTCACAAAGAGCATCGAAGAGAGATTTAGCATTCTAATATTCAGCAATTCGATTGTAGATGTTTGGTTCGAGACATAGGGTTAGTGCTCCAAAAGCTTTCTGGTCTCTATCAATCAGCTTTAGATCTTTCTCGTTAAACATGGATGGGTCCTTGTTTTGAGACACAACATCACCAACAGTAACAGTTGGTATATGCGGACTGGAGATGATAGATTCCCATTGGTTGTGGTCAGTGTAAAAGAAAATGGCTTTGAGACATCGCTTCCAATCTTCAAAGTTGTCTCCGTTTATGAGTCTCGGAGGTTGGTTGGGAGCCACACTTTCTAAATCGGCAAGGGTAAGAGATGTCATCTTTGACATTCTAGTATCACTGAAGAAATGGTAGTTTCACAGAAAATAGCTAGTTTTGCAGATCTAGTTTTGCAGAGCTAGTTTCGTAGAGCTAGTTTCACAGAGAAAGATTGTTTCATAGTGAAGACTAGTTTCGCTGAGCTGAAAATAGTTTTGTTGGGAATTTCAGCAACAGTTTCGCTAGACAAATGCTTGAGACAGCTTAGTTTCACTGACAATTTCGCACGAAACAAGCTTGAACTTTCGTTCAATGATACTTACGACAGCAATTTCTCTTGTAATATGCACACAAGCACTTTTAAACTTTCGTTCAAAATCACTACTTTCGCAGGGATGCTGAAAACAACTACAATGTGTAAAACACTTGTGCTTTCACTGAAAGATAGTGCAGTTTCACTGGATGAAGATGCAGTTTCGCTGGATGAATCTGAAAGGCTTTTTCAACACGAAATCAATCTGAAATCGCCTAAATCTCAATGGATTTGAGATCTGATGATTATAAGAGTTTTCCAAATCAATGACAAGCCAAATTCAATCAAATTCCATATCAAATATACTCAAATTTGATCCGGAATTGATAAAATAATGATATTGAACAAAAACAACCAAAAACCTCAAACAACAAAGAGCACTAAGGCTCTGATACCATTTTGTTGGTCCATTTTATCGTTTAACAGTATAGTTGATATGTTCAGTCATTCAATATCAGAAACAAAAGGCAAACAATGAAGATGAAGATTAATGATCACAACCACAAAGTATTCAAATTTAAACAATCAAAGATCCAATACAATCAATAGAAACAACGCTCAAATATATTTCAGTAGAATCACAGCTTACAGAGGTCTCTTGCAACACAAATATTCAATTGGGGTTTTGCAAGGATACCCAACAATGAGCAAGATCAAAACTATATATAGAAGTCATAGTTTCGTCGACAGTTTCGCTGTCAGCGAAACTATGCTGCCAAAACAATAGATTCGCCTGCCAGAAATAACAGTTTCACTGGGTGAACTAAACAACTGACTATGAGCGAAACTGCAATAGTTTCGCTGGGCATCAAAACTAAACAAAATAAACAACAAACAAAAATAAACTAATATTAAACCTATTACAATGAAATATAAACAAAATCTAAATCTTAAGTGAGTCCAACCTATACATGATCTTCATCAAATCTACTTCCGAAACTTATAAACTTCTAGTCTCGAAAAGCCCTTTTTACCTTTGGAAGTAGGATTGGCTTCGGAAGAAGATTACCTTCGGAAATGGTTTATACTCAGAAGAAAGCTTTACAGTGTAACGTAAATCTTTTGGACCCCACTCTGTAAAAATGTAAAGATTTTCTTAATGATATTGACATTGTTAAATGGTTTTTATCTTCCCGACCCTGTCACATCTTACCCCAAACCATCACTTCACCTTATCCATCCGCCATTTCACCCATAAATACTTCTGACCCATTCACTTAATCTTTTACCAATTTTACTGCCCAAAGCTTCCTTCGCCTCACTTTACCCAAATTCAAGCTCATTTCTCTACTTCTTTCTCATATAAAAATGGCTCTAAACCCTCAGCATAATCAAATCGCACTCCTGGATTTGTCCAAGGATGCTGACTTCTCTGAAATCATCTCCTTCCTAACCCAATCAACCTACTTCACAGCCCTAACTATCAACCCCACCGTGTATTCAAACCACATGGCTGAATTTTGGGGGAACGGACAGATCATAACTCTAAACGGAGTTAGGGGTTCTAAAGTCGAGCATTTATGGTCAACAATTGATCATATCTGAACAGGTCATCAGAGAGCATCTAGATCTCTATGATGAAGGCTCTCCTACGGAGTTCCCCAAGGCTGACATTGATGATACATATACCCAAATAGGATATGGCGGTGATGTGAGCAAGTCTACGGTGTACAAATTTAACTTCTCTTATCATTGGAAGTTCCTGTTGCACATAGTCCTTCACAGCTTGTCGAACAAGTCTGGGATAGGATCAAATCCCATATGAACTAAGATGCCTACTTCATGGGTTGGTAAAAGGCCCCCACTTCAATTACTCAAGATTTGTGTTGACTAATTTGATGGGGAACCTTCAAAGGGAGACATTTTACATGTACCCCCGGTTCATTCAGTATATTATCAATTATGAGTTGGACCAGAGCAAGCTTGTCTATGTAGTTGCTCTGCTTGTCCCTTACATGAGGCCAACCATCTTCATAGTGCTGAAGAGGATGTCCACCAACTTCAGTGGAAGACACACTCCACTCTTTTCAGGCATGATTGAGTGCATAGCTCCTGGTGACATCCATGTAAACCCCATAGGTGATGAACCCACACCCGCAATATCACAATGCCAAATCTACCTTCTCACCCCCCATCAAAATCACATACCAGAGAGGTCCCAAACGAACCCTTGTTCAATCTACTTTGACTGAACAAGTCCCTCTTGTTCAATCCAACAAGACTAGAGTGGAAACATGGGCTCCCACTCAGTCTGAAGTCACACCTTCCTTCACTTTTGACCTTAATATGGGTATTGAGTCTCCTCAGTCTCAATCCTATGAGCTTGAAACCCAAGCTGTAACCCCTCAAGATAAGTCCTTAGTCCTTATACTCTCCTAAGCAGTCATAAAGGGACAACCTTCTCATAGGCTCAGTGCCAATAGACATTGACCAAAGTTTCGGGTCATTAGGTTTAACCTTCATATCCTTTACTGACCTACTTATAGGAACTGATAAGGAGATTATGTCTCTTCAAGGCAATAAAGTTTATCCATAACACCCTCTTAAGGATCAATTGAGCCTAGAGAGACCTCTTATCTCTAGCCCCCCAGCAGCAAGCCCAAACTGAGGTGAGTCATTGATGTGGAGGGGACTCATGTGGATTCAGCTACCACCACCGAAGGAGCCTCATTGGATTCTTAGGATAGTGGTAAAATTTCTGAGAGTGAATCGATGGCAACTGCGCCCATTGATGACTCTGAAAGAGACATCATTGGGCAAGGGAAACTAGAGTGCCAAGAAACCACATCTTGTGGTGAGGATGAACATACTAGGTATGTTACCTCATCTCCCCATGATTCTTAAAAAGAAGATAAGGGAAGTCTGCAACTCACCATAAGAGACCTACTTTCTAAAGTCTCAACCTTGAATCCAAGGTTAAGATTTTTAAGGATAGGTCTCCCACTCAGCAACTTAAGATTGAAAGTCTCAAGGCCAAACTAGTTGAGAAACAAATTGAGAGATCTATTAGGCATGTACCAATTTAGGTCTCCTTGACCTCTTCCTCTAGATCATCAAGCTCTCAGGATGATGATACCAAAAAGAGGCAGAGTGTTCAGAGACAAACATCGAAGGAACCACAAAGTTTAGCTCTCTCAACTCTAACTTCAAGATATCATGTTTAGCAAGCATTAGTTTTCCCTGAGCTTCCTCCAATTATTCTTCAAATGGAACCAAGGATGCTCAAAAATCTAACCAGATTCTTTTTTAAGTTCCTGATAGGATCTTCCATTAAACAACAAAGCCCAGATGTTGTTGTGGCATATTTTGGAGCTGAAGAGCTTCAAAGGTTGAATGCACCTTCTACCACTATCCAAGAAGTTGCTCAACCTAAGGTCCATATTGAACTTGAGATTGACTTTGAAGGGGAAATGGGGACTGATGGCCTAGCAACTGAAACAGTTATGACAAATAGTGCAATCCCATAGACTTTCGAAGATAAAGTAAAATCCTCGAAAAAACCATTTCAATCTTCCGAAGCTGAGATGGAAGCTACGAAAGGGTTATTCTCTTTATCCGATGATCTGGTCATCAACGATGCAATTCTTGAATTAGCATCTGAGGTTAACAGTGAGGATTTTCTCAACCGACCACTCACTCAAACAACATTATTACCACATGCTCCAATCTCCACCTCGCAACCTGAAACCTCTACTCAAGAATTCCAAAGTCTAGAACTTCTGAAGACACCAAAGGGAAAAGGAAGATGATAACGAAAGAGCTTCTGGAGGAAGAAAGGTTAGAAAAGCTGATAAGGAAAGGTAGACTCCCCACTGGGAAACTGCTAGCTGCAAGTAGCAAAGCAGTTGCAGCTAACTATGAGGCTATCAATAATAGAAGGAGGGTGGAGATCATTGATAGGCTTGTCAATCTTGGAGTTTTTAATAAATGTGTGCTCTTGTTACCGCTAGAGGAGCTGATTGAGTTAGAAAAGGCAACCCTGTTGTGAATTGAGTAAGAAGAAGAAATAGCAAGGTTGGCCTTAGAGGAAGGAAGAAAAGAAAGAAGAAACTGACTAGCATCTGAGGAGTGAAATGATAACTTTCCTAAGCTCTAGGGGATTCTCTCTTGAGGAATTAACTCCTCACAACAATGACACGATCTTGTGGCTTTTCAAGAAAGAGCAATATAAAATGGAGAAAGAGAGAAAGAAGGCTGCCAAGGAGAAAGAGAAAAAGAAGGCTGCCAAGGAGAAAGAGAAGAAGAAGGAAGACTTGTTGCTGTCAAGAAGCTAGGTGACAACGCCTAGATGAAAGACTATCTAAAGGCTTATGGCTTCTCTGGTAGGCAAGTGGGTCCTATGTCCGAGAAGACCCTGTAGTGACATGTTAGCAACATCAAGGCTGACATTCGCTTAGGAAGAAGGAAAGAGATGTACAGGAGAGTACAGGGGAAGACCTCAAGACCAACACCTCAACCTCAACCCCAACCTTAACCTATTCCTTTCCCTTTTTCCTATCAAAACTAAGCCAACCTCTGAGCCATACACTCTAGAACCCACATCATCAACCATACCCTCTTCCTTATAATAACCACCTCAACTACCTATCCTCAAACCCAAAACACTCCCAAGAACCCAAACACCATTACCAACCTAACAACCACCCAAGTCATCCTCTCAGCCTTCCAAACATCTCTCCTTAGAGGAATTCAAGGAGATCAAGACAAAGCTCATCAAATGTACAACTTTGAGCGACATCTCTTGTCAGGAGGGGTCAGTCAAGCTAACCTATGTTAACGGCTGCTCATGTTCCTTCACTAGAGAACAATTCCTTGATTTGCCAAGAGGAATATTGGATCAAACCATTAAACTCTTTGGCCTCAACTCTGATTAGCTAAATGAAGAAGACAAGAAACTAAGAAGGTTGGTGACTCTACTAGATACAAAGAAAGGGGATAGAGTACCAAGACAGGCCCTTGTGCCACAAAAGAAGATAATCCAGTGGAGGTTCAAAGATTCTTCTCACAAATCTGTTATTGAGAGAGAGAATGGTGAGATGAACATGCCTAATGCCTCATCTCTGCTACACTTAAGTAGATTTGATATTGCTGAGTTAGCAGAGAAGCCATTCTCCAACCCCTCCAACTCTGAAATAGCTGCTCATATCAGAAATCATCTGAGTAGTCTTTATTTGGCCGAGCTAACCGCTAGGACCAAGATTGAAGAAAAGTTGAAACAAAGAGATAAAGATGAAAGGGAATGATCATCAACTAAAGGAAAAGCCTTTCTTCAAATGGTTGAAGATCCTGAACTTGAGTCTATAGTTAGATGGGAGTATGATTACAACTCCCGTCAACTAACTCTCTTCAGAGGAGCACAAAAGAGGGTATATCATTCAGAGTGATAGACTGGATCTCCTGTCTATGAATAATCTGTACAAACTTCTCAGCACCACTTCTGGGAAAGACAAGGAAACAGAAAACTATCTTCTATCTTTGGTGCTGAAAGTTTTGAGAAGAAGAAACAAATGAGGTTTTGGTAGCATCAGCCTGGGGGAGTTTGTTGGATCAAGTAATACTTGTGCAACCAAAACCAAACACTTAGACAAATTTGGTACAACTGATGAAGAACTTTCGAAGGCAAATGAAGTTCTTCCAAAGGCAAATGCTGAGCTTCCGAAGCTTATGACTGAAGAAGCTTCCGAAGGGAAAACTCCAACTTCTGAATACAAAGTCTTCCTTCTTCCGAAGTTCAACAATTAGAAGAAATCAAGACAATGACTTTCGAAGTATGAAGACCTGAAGAAAGCCCCAACCCTGGGAAGAAGTAGCTTCTTCCGAAGTACACATGGCTTCGGAAGAACTTCTTTTTCCGAAGCCAGTTAACCTTCGGAAGAACTTACTATGAACCAGTGGACACAAGTATGGTCCTTCTGACACTCTGCTGCAAATCTCTGAGATACTACATGGTGCTTTTCCCATTCCCATGTACTTTGCCATACTTTACTCCACTGTTTATCCTTTATCAGTTAATACAGTTACTAACTTTAGTTGGTGACAAAAGGTAAGTTATGGACATGTGAAGGGCCTAAACACATAGCAAATTTAAGATGATTTTTACACGTCAAGCGCCTAATTCATCATCTTCAACACACTCAGATCTTACTAATTTCTTCAAAACTTGTTCAACTGATCAAAAAACTTCCAATTAGGTAGTAAATAGACCGATTAACAATCCGCAATTATCATTTCTATCAATCAACAACAACAAATTCGTTTTTCTGATTGAACTAAGTTTGAAAATGAAGAGCACTTTTCGCACAAAAATCTGATTAGAACTTAGATCTGAATGGATTAAACACCAAATTATGATTCAATCCATGTTTCTATGGATGAAACACAACCAAATTCAACAATTAATTGATCAAATTGCAATCAACACAAATTTCAAGTGATTCACAAAGCTCAAAAACTTTTATAAGCTCTGATCATTGAACCGAAAGCTCTAATACCATTTGACATATTCAAATTGATCGATTTGTGATGCTATTGTCATCCAATGATCAAATACAAAACGCAATTTAATGAAATACACAAGAAATTACTCAAAAATTCATAGTTTTATTGATAGAAAATGTTGTGGATACAAAGTGTAAGGGTGAATAACCGAAGTTCTCTCAAACTCACATAGTTTCACCTAGACTCACATAGACTTACTGTGACTTGCACCTGCAAAAATACATAAAGTATCCTATTTATAATATCAAATGAAAAATAAGGAACATATATGTTGGATTAAGTAAGGCTAGTGTAACCAAACCAAACACTTAGACAATTTTGGTACAACTGATGAAGAATTTCCAAAGGCAAATTAAGTTATTCCGAAGGAAAACACTGAACTTCTGAATCTTATGACTGAAAAATCTTCCGAAGGGAAAACTAAAATTTCCAAAGACAAAGTCTTCCTTCTTCCGAAGTTCAACACTTAGAAAAAATCAAGACAATGACTTCGTAAGTGGGTTTTCTAGAAGAAAACCGATATGCATGGAAACTTGGATACTTATAAAGCTAGACTTGTAGCAAAAGGTTTCACTCAAACTCAAGGGGTTGATTATGATGAAACTTTTTCGCCTGTAGCAATGCTAAAGTCTATCAGGATATTGTTTGCCATAGCAGCATATTATGACTATGAGATTTGGCAAATGGATGTCAAAACCGCTTTCCTTAATGGATATCTTGAGGAAGATGTCCATATGGAACAGCCT